>JAOWBN010003789.1:0-22998 GCA_028565015.1 Pinguicula moranensis | reverse complement strand
CATTTTGAATTGTTGTCCCAGATAATCTTTGAATCGTTCCAAGGTAGAGATCGAGTTACCTGCAATAATCAAGTCATCAACATATACGAGAACATGTACGCAAGTTTATCCACGAATGAGACTAAATAAAGAATTATCAGACAAGCACTGAATAAAGCCATAGCGTACCAGCGCGGTGCCAAATTTATCAAACCAGCAGCAAGGCGCTTGCTTAAGACCATATAAGGATTTTTGAAGTCGACACACATAATTAGCTTTTGCTTTGAAACCCGAAGGTTGTTTCATATATATTTGTTTTGCAAGATCACCGTGGAAAAAAGCATTATGAACATCCATCTGATGTAATAACCAACCACGGGATGTAGCAACGGTCAGCAGGGTCCGAATGGTGATAAGCTTTGCGACTGGAGCAAAATTTTTGGTAAAATCCACCCCTTCAGTTTGGCGATTGCCTAAAATCACCAAACAAGCTTTGTGTCACACAACAGTGTCGTCAGCATGATACTTGATGCGAAATACCCATTTTCACCCTATAGCATGTTTGTTAGAAGGCAGCGTGGTGATATCCCACATGTGATTTTCCTGAAGAGCATCGATTTCAGATGCCATAGCTGACCGCCACTCATGAAATTTGACGGCTTAAGCATATGTGCGAGGCTCAAAACCGATCGTAACAGCTGCTAAAAAATGTGAGTGGGATGCAGAAAAATGTGATGAAGACACACAATTCGTTAATGGATAACGCGTACCGAAGGAGGTGATTGAAGTCGAGGCATGAGCATGGGGGGGCGGTACTAGATGAGTCATCAGTTTCAAAAATAAAATCATGAAGACGAACGGAAGGCTTTTTAACCAGAAAACCACGGCCGAGTGGAACAATTTCTTGGTCAGCAAATGGAGGTGCGGAGCAAGAGCATTCAGTCGGCATGCCATGTTACATGACCAAGTCATGAATGCTAGATTCGACAGAGACAGGCCCTGGCGCTTCAGAATTCTCCATTCCTGCTTTCAACGAACTATCCGACGGTGAGCACTCAATAAGATGCTCATGTTAGCCATTGGAATCGTCGGGAGCAGCTAGCGCATTAGCCAACGTTGATGCTAGAACGGGTACGAGATTGGTCAGAGAGGTAGGAGTAGGGTCCATTGCAGCAGAAGGAGGGGAGTGGGCCCGATCTCCAGTCATGCCATTTTCTGAACTTGAGTGCACTGTGCTCGCCAAAGGAAAAATATTCTCAAAAAATTGCACATCACGGGAAACAACCCGTTCATTGGTTTCCAAGTCTAGAACTAGTCAACCCTCCTTACCAAGTTGATAGCCAAGAAACACACACTTTCTACTACGAGGTTCAAATTTATTACCTGTCCGGGAATGAATACGGGTATAGTAGAGACATCCGAACACTCGCAGGGATTCATACACAGGTACGTCTCCATAGAGAACTTCATACGGTGATTTATGACCAAGAATAGAACCGAGAGTTCGATTTATCAAGAAGCCTACAGTCCCGAGACATTCTCCCCCAATAACTGGTAGAAGCATGAGATTGAAACATAAGCTATCGTGCAACATTGAGAATGTGGCGATGCTTACGTTCAACTATGCCATTTTGCTGCGGAGTTTCGACCACGGAAGTACGATGAAAAATCCCTTCATTCACAAAATCATTTTTGAGACTCACAAATTCACTTCCATGATCACTTTGAATAGCCTTGACTCGCCGTACAAACCGCCGCAGTGCCGTATTACAAAATTGAGGCAAAATAGTCCTAACTTCAGATTTCAATCTCATCAAATAAATCCACACCATACGAGAATAATCATGAACAATAGTTAAAAAATAACTGGCACCAGAAGATGATTTTATATGGTACGGACCCCATATGTCGCAATGAATTAAATCAAAACAGGAAGCAACCCTACTAGAGATGTCCGGAAAATAGCTGCGAGTATGTTTTGCTTTAAAACAAACATCACAATTTTTCAATTCAGCTGAACTAGAAATCTCGGAAATATGCTTCAAAACACAACTAGATGGATGACCCAACCTTCGATGCTAGATGTCCTGATGAACCACCGCTGATGCACGGATTTTCTTCAAACTCTGCAAATAGTAAACCTCGTCATGCTGTGTCCCCAATCAAATCACTGTCCTCGTAGACAGGTCCTGTAGAGCACAAGAATTGTGAGTAAAAATTGCAACATAATTCAATTGCTCAGTTAGTTTCACAATTGAAATAAGGGAACATTTCATGGATGGGACCAAGAGCACGTCATCCACATGAATATTAGGTCCCAACCTCGCGATTCCCTTCTTGCTTGCGAATGAGAGATTGCCCTTTGGCATGTGAATATTGCAAGGATTAATAGATTTCATAGAAAATAATTTCTCGGAAGATCCAGTCATATGTTGCGATGCTCCAGTGTCAATGAGCCAGTCGTGCATCTTACAAGTTAACGTATCCCCAAACGCCCAGGGACGATGGGCACTCGCATCTTCAAAAATAGTTGCCCACTGTTTGGCCAAAAGATCTGGAACTGTAGCCTTCGGACTTGAGGTAGAAACATGGTTACTGCCTGAAGCCGTGGTGACATTGGCCTGAAATCCACTGTCAAAAGCTGCATCTCCGCGACCGGTATTGCGACCACCACGACCGCCATGACTGCCCATCTTGCCACATCCCTTGTTCTCCGGATATTCGTTAATGACATAACAATTTTTAATGTGATGGCCTCTCCGTTGGCAGTGATCACACCGGACAACATCACCATCATCAGGGGTGACTGGGTGGCGATTCTGGTCAGCAAATGCAGCAGCCTCCATCCTCCCCTCACGATTTCATGCAATAGTTGACAGAGTTTCTTCCTGCATAATCATGCAATATGCATGCATCAATGTAGGAGGTGGATCGTGGCTCAAAATTTGTGATTAAATCATTCCGTAATGATCATCTAATCCCATGAGAACCTGATGGAGTTTCTCAGCATCGCTAAGCCGTTGAGCAGTTTCCGTGACCTTGCAAGTGAAACCTTCAGTTGAACAAACAAGCAGTGGTTCCTTCGTTGCGATTTCATCCCAAAGAGGAGTCAGCCTCCCGAAATACGATGCAAGGGGCTCGCCTTGCTGTTTACATCCATGGTGCTCACTTTTAGTTTCATATAACCGAGCACCACTTCCAACGGAGAATCGTTCTTTCAGAAATGCCCAAAGCAGAATGACATTTTCACGTTATGAGATTGTTTTCCTTAATTGGGGCTCAACCGTGTTAAGGATCCATGATTCGAGAAGAGATTGCAAGGTCATCCACTCGTCCAACTCGTCTTCAACGGTTGGACGTGTGACTTTTCCTTCAATATACTTCCATTTTTGCAAACCACAAAGAGCAACCCTCACGGCAAGTGATCATTCTTCGTAGTTGTTTCCACGAAAGACCACCGGTGTGATAACGTTGCCAGGATGATCGCTCGGAAGTAGCCCATAGGAGCTTATAGGTGCCACAGAATTTGCGATGATGGCTTTGCTGTCCACCATGGAGATGATTGTTCGAAGAGGAATTTCGCAAAGAGACTAATCAAAGAGGATCGTGCAGCTCCAATACCATAAAGAAACCAAAGGTTTTCTAGAAATTTTCCTTGCCTCTGTATTGCGGCTAAGTGTCGTATTTATCAACCAAATTACAATCTAAGTGCTCAACGACCGTATACACAAACACAAAACCCTAACTACTCACAAAGACTAAATTATCCTTCACTAATTACAATATATATAAAACCAATTCGTAACACAACTAATCTGATACACCAGACTCTAGAGATTGAAACAGATGAAAAAAATTCAATATTCATGTAGTGGAAGAGCAAGGAACATTTAAAGCTCCTTTCACCTGGAAAGTCCCAAGCAAAATATGATGAAAATAGGATAGAAATCCGAGAACCTCAGAGGAAGAATGGCCAACGCTAGCCAAAGAGAACCTTGCCGCAGGAAAGGCGGTTGTAGAAAACCATACTCTTGGTGGATCCATAGAACCGACGGGTGAGACACTTGTAACTTAGAAGGCAGCAACTGTTAATTCGCCATCGGAGAAGCCGCCGAAAGTCACTGCAAGAACTGAACTTCGGGAGACTGCAACTACAGTCATTGTGCCATTGACAGGCACCAAGAACCAGGGAGATTTCACGGATACAGGGGAATTGTCCTTGCCTATAGAATATCATGAAAATGGCTATAGTCATCAGCGGAATGAGACTGCTTTGCCAACTTCTACGCTGCAAAAACGGTTAACTCTGTCAAACTCAAGAAATCCATACTCAATCCAGTATCTGGGATTGCTCATCCAATCACATAGCGACAAGTGGGAAACTTTTCTGAAGCAAATGCGGAACAGCCAGTAATAGGGCATCTCGACTCGTACATGAATCCAATCAACATGGCCCATCAAGGAAAATTTACAGCTTTGCTGGCAAGCCATCATGCCAAGTTGGGCCTTCGGCCCATTGCTCATTCTTTGATAACAAATTACGATAAAATTGGGGAGTACACCACAAATCAAGCCCAATTGTCAGATACTCAGACAGAAATCAGTTACAATAGTTAATCTTGGTGAAGTCAATGAACATGAACTTCATCCCAATCCCCAAACCCTTTCGGAATCATGCCATTGCTTCAATTAACTCCAGAATTGCTGCCAAGAAAAATGAGACTTATGCCACTCTTTGCCCTGTGGCAGAATCGGCCTCAAAACTGCGTGAGCAAATGCGTAGAATTACGCAGTGTCAGGTAGATCTCCTGGAGGAACTCTCGGCTGCCGTTGATGGATTTGCCTCCAATCCGAAGAAGACTGAATCCGAAGACATAGTTGATCTTGCAATTTTGCTTGGAGTATCCCCAAACTCCTCTTGAGGCAAACTCTCAATGAGGCTAGACAAGATGGGTGACAGAGACAAATTGTTAGCAAGAAAATAGAATAAATTAGGGTCCGGAAAGAAGAAAGCCCCTGCCCGAAAGTAAACCATGCAGAATCATGGCTACAGGTTATACACTTGTGAATTTGATCAATTAGTAGCTAAGAGGCTGCAGTGTGATAAGGTAATATTACAATGTAAGGCTAGAAGCATAGAGTGAGAGTTCCCTCCTATACCAGTTTTTAAGGCCTTTGGCCAATTTTGAATAATGAAGTTTTAACTACAAAAAAAAACATAATTAAAGCATTGCGTACAGATTAGGAAGTGCGGAACCATTTTTTTTCATATAAAATTACAAAAATAATTGGCCAAGAAGGCACATTTCCCTGGCTCCGGTCCTACCTGGAACTACCTTTTTTGGTTAAGAAAAAATTAATTACATCCTCTTAGGCCTAATGATTCTTGTATCTAATCAGATATGGAGTAGAAGAATGATTTTTCCTTGGCCACAGCTTCAACCATCACCACAAATAATTTGTATCCTACTGAATATGTCGTATGAGCAAATATCTCATAAAGTTGGCCTGATTTCATGCAGTCCATAGCCATCATGTTACTGTTGCCCACAAAGTAATCTATGTTGGAATGTTGAAAGAAACAATAAATGCAGAGTTTCACGACAGACAAGAGTTCACGCCAAGATGAAGAAAGCAACTGTCACCTCATAACGCCAGACAATCAGACGAAATGTGAAGAAAGCAGCAGATGCACGCCTAGCTTTACATTTATTTTTTCTTGTGCTTTTGTCTAGAGTTCGTATTATAAATACGAATGAGTTGTAATGAAATATATCGAAGTGTGATTCAATAACAAGTTTCCTCTCGTTTTTCCCCATTTATCATTTTACAATTTAGTATCCGAGCAGGGTTTTTTTCAAACCTTAATACACATTTCGTCTCCACCACTTCCGCCCCGATTCTGACACCGTTTCTGCTCCTCTAACGCCGAAACCGGTTCCAAAACGTAGCTCATCTCCTCCTCTATCAGATCTGCTCAACACCTGAATTTTTCCGGCCACCACGCGGTGGCACGCACCATTGCTTGAAAAAGTAAACTGTGGCGGTTTTTTTGCCATTTTCGAGCGTGTCTAGCGTCGGAATTGCTGGAAACCACCGCAATTGCGATCGTCGTGAGGAGAGCTTTCTGTACATAGGTCGCCAGTGCCAGAGCTTGGAAATAATTTTTTTTTGTCTCGGTTTGCTCGTCGCAACTGTCCAATCGGTTTTAGTTGATTTTATGCCATTTTATGTATATTGATGTTTTATCGGATATGATGAATTATTTAATTGGATTTATCGTATTTGCCTAAACTTGAAAATCCAATTCAGCACTGATGATGTTGCTTGTGGATTGCGTATTGATGATTGAGTGTTGGGACGTGTGGATTGTCATTGTGTTATGTGGGTTGTGTTGTTGCTGTGATCAGTTGTGATTTGAGCTGTTGTGTGAGAAATGTCAGGGATAGGTGACAGTGCGGTTAAACAAGGATCGGAGGTCCTGAAGAACCTCAATCCTGACGTGCTCGGAGCCTTGCTTGGGCTCATAAAGGGAACAAATGCCTCAACCTCGGCCGTTGTCCCTGCTACTGCTCCAATCAAACTTGATCTTCCACCGATCGATTTGAAACTTGATGGATCAGCTACATATCTTAGCTCGTCCCGCAGGATTGAGATCATCTTAGTAGGACGAAGCCTAGACGACTTCTTGATGTAATCAAATAGTGACATCTCTTCCACTACGGAGTGGAAAGTTACTCATGCTCAACTATGTATCTAGTTTCCAAACTCAATTAATGCATTGTTGCTTCTACTGTGGATGGCCTTAGGACGGTGAGTGCGATGTGGGCTTGTCTGAAGACTACCTATCCCGGAACTGAAAACTAGATGAGGATGTTTCAGCTTCAGCTGGAGATTGATGCAGAGGTACAGGGGGAGAAGTCTATCCAAGAGTATTCTATTTGTTTGAAGAGATTGTGGGCTGAGATGGATCACTACGACCCGCTGTCTAGCTGTAGTGACTCAAAATGTAAAATGCGACAACGTTTTGAGAAAGAAAGGACTATGAAATTCTTGAAAGATCTAAATTCAATCTTTCACTCGAGGAGATCAGTTTTACTGTCCCAGGCTAAGATTCCATCATTGGATGAGGCTATTGCAGCTATGATTCAAGCAGAGAGTGAAATAAAGATACACTCTACGCCGGGTGTAGTTTCAGGCGCAAAGGCGTTGGCTACTGCTAGTTCTCGGGCAACTGGGGTCCAGGGGGAGACTCGCAGTTGTTTTCAGTGTGGAGCAGTTGGCCACTTGATGGAGTCTTGTCCAAGGATGTCTCGTGAAATGGATTCTGGAAGTAGAGGTAGAGGTAGAGGTAGAGCTCGTGGAGGTAGGAGAGGTGGTTTTAGGGGTGGTGGCCGAGGAGGCTATCGCACCAGCTTATTTTAGCTTAAAGAGTTCATCCTTAATATTCAAGTGACCCTCTTTAGGTGAGGGCCAAACCTGTACAAAAGTAGGATAAAGCCATATCTGACCCTAGTCCCCCAAAAGGCACGCTCCCCCCTCTTTCCGTTAAGATAGAAGTTGGGTTCTGAGTACTATCTAGATAATACAGTTTTGAGGTAATCCTACAATTAACCCAATTATAGGACCTCTTCCAGGCTTGCAAATCAGCTCTTTGACTTATTTGACCCGGATGGTGGGTATTCCAAGTTTATCCATTATGATCATTCCTTGCAGTTGCTGTGGCAATTGGTCCTGTCTCCAATAGGTTGTGGTGTCCCCAGTTGCTGCTTTTTTTGGCTATCGCACCAGCTTGACGGTAGATGCTGATGAGGAAGAGAATATGGAGAGTACTGTGACTGTTGAGGATCAAACATTTTTTTGACGTATTCCAGACGAAACTCAAAGGCGTGAGGATAGGCACTGATACACCTACCTCATCTGAATTCTCTGGTAACGTTGCTTTGACCTCAGGTTTCACAGGTATGTATGACTCACTAGCCCTGACATCCTTTCCTACTGCTGGCTCGTCGGATTGGATCATTGACTCTGGAGCTTCTGGACACGTGACAGGTGCTGCTAAGGAGTTCAGCTCCTATATTCATTTAACAACTCCGTTGAGTGTTAAGACAGCCGATGCACTGATAGGCCAGTAGTGGGTAAGGGTACAATGCATTGTACTAACACTTTGACTTTGTCCAAAGTTTTGCATGCTTCTTCATTTGCTGTTAACCTCCTCTCCATAAATGCCATTATTAACCAATTAAATTGTACTGTATTGTTTGATATACCTCAGGTGATCTTCCGAACATGGCGTAGTGGCTTGTGGTACATGGATCGGAAAGGATTAGACTTAGCCCTTTCATCCATGATGGAGAGACCTGGATGAGATAGTACTGTGGAAGACCTAATGCTTCACCATAGGCGATTACGTCATTCCTCTTTATTGACTTTGAGTCGACTTTATCCTTGCTATTTGCTACAATGAATAAAGAAAAGTTGATTTGTGATGCTTGTGAGTTGGGCAAGCATACCAAAAGTTCTTATGTTAGCTCTGGTAGTCGAAAATTGCGTGTTTTTGATTTGATCCATTCGGATGTATGGGGATATATGTGACATCACCCTGGATTTTGAACAACAATCTCACCTCCAGAGCCTCCCAACCATCACCTTGGTGGAAAAATATTCAAAAAATAGCATCCATAATAGTATTTCACCAGAGCATCAGCCTTAAAATTGGGGATGGAAGCAAAATAAAATTCTGGTTAGATAGATGGTTCTCTTAAAAACCTTTCTCCGAAAGTTTCAGCAGCCTATTCAGATTGTCATCCCAGCAAAACTCCTATGTGGCAGAGATGGGGTACTGGACACAATCCACTTGGCATTGGGAGTGGACATGGAGAAGAACTCTAAACAATACTGAGATAAGGGAACTAACAATTCTCTTTTACATTCTGCAAAATACTCAGCCAGACAACCTAACAAAAGACATATATATGTTCAAAGGCAATGTACAAGGGTACTACACAGTCCAGGCCATGTATAAGCACATAATCTCTCAGAGATTATCATACTCTAAAGAGGAGGCTGCAAATCTAACACTTGTATGAAACAAAGTTACACCACTAAAAATCTCTATATTTGCATGGAAATTGATACAAGGAGCAATACCGGTGAAGGAATCTCTACAACATAGGAAAATTATCAGGGAAGATATGCCACTAACATGTCCTTTATGTTTATCACAATCTGAAAATGAATGTATCTCTCATCTGTTTTTTAAATGTAGGATAGCATCACAGGTATGGATGAAACTTTGTTCCTAGTTTAAGCTTGACACAAACATATTTCTTCAAAAATTTCTATCATTAGGGAATTTCTCAGAGGCAAAACCAATCAGAGGCAATGAGGATGCATGGAAAGCAATGTGGATGGCAGTGGTGTGGTGCTTGTGGAAAGCAAGAAACAAAACTCATTTTCAGAGAGTAGACACTAATATAGATTGGATGATAGACTGTATACAACGGAACATTTGGTTGTGGTTGAAAGCAAAAATTAAAGAGAAACATTCCCTTTTACTTTTGTGGATTGGCTGACAAACCCCTTGATTTGCATATGTTTTCATTTAAAATAGCCAAGGGATTTCTGTTGGAATAATTGAGTTGACAGTTTATGGTGTTTCTGTTAATCTATCGTGTTGGTTGGCAGTTAATGTTGACTTGATTAACCTGTCGGGTTGTGGGGGGATTTTACGCTGATTTAGTTAAATTGACTAGTTGTTTTGGCAGTTTATGTTTAGTTAATCTGCCTGTTTGTTGTGGCAGTCTTTGTGTTGAATTAGTGAATCTATCTGTTTGTTTACAGAGACTGGAGAATGATAAACTGATATCAGAAAAATAGAAGAATATAGACTGAGGTCCAGTGGAATCCAATTTATAAATGACAGGAAAAGGAGTAAACATGTATGGTAAGCACCTCTTCCCTTCTCTCGGCAGATTCATGATCACCTCTTATCAGATTTTCTTTCGAAGGTACAGGTTAGGTGCACAGGTGGAAGGTGATTTTGTGGGATCAATGGGGATCCAGACTGATTAAGGGATACACCCAGAAACTCACTACAACTTTGCTCCAAGGAATTTATACCTCCCTAAAACTTGCTGCCTGATGAGCAAACCAGAATATCACCCACACATTATACCTAGCAACAAGAAGGATTGCTAGAATACGAATATGTCAAGTAAAACTATTTCAGAGGTGATTTGAGTAAGTGTGGAAGCGAACATCATCAAACCTTATGAGAGCCTCACGGAAGCGAGTATACATGACAGAAAAATTGAAGATTAATGTAGATGGTGTTCACTCTTCGCTCCAGTGGTCGCTACAAAAGGGTGCTTAAAAGCTATGGCTAGCCTTCCAGGACATTATTACTATGATAGGAGTTTTCCAATATATGTAAATGTAGGACCACTGAGAGGACAACAAACATTAAGTGTTGTCCAATTGGGAGAATGTTCTTTTGAACTTTTGTACATATTTTTTTATATGAAATTTGGCATTTACCAAAAAAAAAGATCCGTAGAAGGATGAAGTCTTTTTGCACCAAATAATGCCTCCAATGCTTCAAAGTTTGGACTATCGCATAGAATTCCAAATCATAGGTGGGATAGTTCTTTTTGGCACCTGAAAATGTTTCACTAAAGAAGGTCATCGGTCGGACATCTTGGCACAATACTCCTCCAATGCCTACTCTGTATTCATCACAATTTACCTTGAACAACTTTTCAAAGTTTGCAAGGCAAGAATAGGGGCTCCAGTCATCTGTTGCTTCACCAAGTTAAAGCTAGACTCGGAGACCACATGAACTCACACTTCTTCAAACACTCGGTGATAGGTGCGGTCTAGAAGCTAAAATCCTTGGTAAATCGTCGATAAAAAGATAACGAACCATGAAAACTCCACACGTTATGGATGTTTTTTGGCCTCGACAATCCTACAATTGCTACAACCTTGGATTGATATACTTGCACACCGTTAGCAAACACAATAAATACAAGAAATATCACGGAAGAAGTAAAGAAGGTACACATCGTCTTATTAACAAATAGGGCTTCATTCCTCAAAGCTCCAAAGACCTCACAGATATGCTCCACATGCAATACTGGACGAATATAGATCAATACATCATTGAAATATACTATCGCAAACTTTTCCATTAAAGCTCTCAAAACTTGATGCATAAAATGCAATTATGTACTTGTTGCGTTAGAAAGACCAAAGGAAATTACCATCCATTTGTATAGTCCATGTGCGGTCTTCAAGGTTGTCTTTCACTCATTCCCGGGCTGAGTTCTTATATGATGACAGCCACTCTTGAGATCAATCTTGGAGAAGATCTTAGAGCTAGCTAATTGATCCAACATATAATCCAAACAAGGTATCAAAAACCTAAACTTGATGGTAATCAGATTGATAGCTCAGCTATCCACACACTTATGCCAAGATGCATACTTCTTATGCACGAACAAGGTAGGAACTGCACAATGCTCATGCTCACCCTAATGTGTCCACGATCAAGTAGCTCCTCTACTTGCTTTTGTAGCTCTTCAGCCTCCTTTGGGCTAAGACGATAGGTTGCTCTGTTAGGTGAGATTGATTATGAGACTAGAACAATTTGGTGTTGGATATCCCTTGTAGAAGGTAATTCGAGTGGTAACTATTTGAGAATCAAGTCAACAAACACTTTTAGCAACATTTGAACCTCCCTGGGAAGGTTTCCCTCCTCCTCGGTCGTATGATGTTCATGGGTCATCAAGGTATAGATGACCCCTCCTTCATTCAATTCATCAATGAACCAAGACATGGAAAGAAAGTTAGTGATTTTTTGGGGCCAGGGTAGGAAGAGTTATTTCTCGGCGAGGTGCCAACAAGATCTTCTTCTATATAATGCTAAGAGTAAGTGTTCTTTCTCTCGCCATGCATCACACTTCGTTCATATTGTCATGGCCTTCCAAAAAGTAGGTGACAGGCATCCATGGCAACCATATCACACCATGCATTGTCAAAAAACTTCTTGCTAATAGAAAAGGAAACTAGGCAACGTTTATCCACCGTTACCTCACTACCTTTGTTGATACATGAAAACTTGTAAGGCTTTGTGTACCTCTTGGTCTTCAACTTTAATTTTTGGATGGCCTCTTGGACACCACATTCTCAGAACTTGCATCCATAGTTTTCTCCTTGGGGGTCAAAAGTCCCTTCCTTACCACCATGTTTTCTCTTCCATCACCATGGAGCACGTCATCTTCATCATCATACATTGGGTTCTCCCTTTCATTGTAGCCTTGGTGATCTTCAATCATGAAATTATTACTTCGTGTGCTTGCAGACCTCCTGCATTTTTTGGCCATATGACCATTATCTCCACAACAAAAACACTCAATAGTTGTTGGTACACAACCACTCATCCCTGGTTTTCTCCTTGGGGGTCAAAAGTCCCTTCCTTACCACCAAGTTTTCTCTTCCATCACCATGGGGCACGTCATCTTCATCATCATTCATTGGGTTCTCAATTTCATTGTGGCCTTGGTGATCTTCAATCATCAAATTCTTACTTTGTGTCCTTGCAGGCCTCCTGCATTCGTTGGCCATATGACCATTATCTCCACAACGAAAAACACATAATAGTGGACATGTTAGCATTTTTTTAGATGGTTTAGGGCCTTGGAAAATAGCTTGGCGTTCATATTTAGGGTTCATCATTTTCCTTTGAGATTTGCTGGGTCGCACGACTTGGGAACAAGTCCAAGGCTTCCTATTTTGTTGTTACCCCACGATCAATGTACACTAGTAAGCCTCAGACAAACTCCATATAGATTGAAGCATCAGTACGTCTTGGAAGTTTTGGCAAAGACCGCCAATGTTGCAAACCTATTAATTGCTCCTTGGACTTAGAGAGGTCATTATGAGTCACTAAGTGGTAGAATTCTTCATTGTACTCTTCAACGCCATGTGCACCTTGCCTCAGCATGTGGAGCCATTGATACAAGGATTTTTTTTGTTAAGCCATAATCCATTAATAAGAAGATGAATGTACAACTTTCTTACCAGTGGTAAGAAGATACAAAAGAGAAAAAACAAAAAGATGAAAGATAAAATAATCGAGTGCACAGGTACCGGAGACATTCTAGTGGAATCTCTATCCACCAACAATCTGCTCAAGTATTGAGGCTGAGACCAAAGCATTATTATATGGTATACAACTCTGTCAATCTCCCGGTTTCTTACAACTTGAGGTAGATATTGACTCTGCCATTCTAGTGGAATCTCTATCCACCAATAAGAACTCTCCATGGCGGATTAGAACACAAATCAGGCAACTCAAATAGCTCTTGCCAGCCTTTCACATCATCAACATTAAGCACATTTACAGGGAATCTAACACTGCAGCAGATTTCTTGGCAAAGTGGGGTGATTTAAATCAAAAAACTATCTTTTCAACATATGAAGACCTTCCTCCAGCTATAGCTGACCTTCTGCAAAAAGACCAGACAACAATTTATGTTAGAAAACAAAAGCTTACCTTTCAGCAGGCACTACATCACTAAATAGCGGGACTAAATGCAAAAAATCACACCTTTAGGTTACCCTTCTCTTAGTTATCATGTTGTAAAAGGAGGCCATGCCTCCAAACTCTTTCCCTCTTTGAATTTTCCTTCCCCGGGGTTTGCCAAAGTGTGATTTTAAGGAGGTGGGGATGCGTCTTCCTCAGTAGTATCATCTGGATGAGCCAGGAGTTGGCTTGTAAATATGTGCTTTTGCACTCCTATGAATAAAAACAAATAAAAATTCAGGTTAAAAAAAAGGTACCAGAGACATCTACTACATGGATATAATATAAGGGGTGGGCAAGGTGACGAACAAAGTTATCACATAACCCTCAGTTATGCAGGCCATCATAGAGACTACAGGGGTCATTATCTTTCTAGAAAACTCAGCTCAGCTTGTGTACCTTAGAGTATCAAGGTCAATAGAGTGCAACTAAATCCCACTAAGCAATGAATTAATGGATAAAGCAGCAATGATATACTGACTTTCAACTATGCATGCCGCCAAAGGGCTACAGGAGTCTTTACTGTAGTAGTTAGCAAAACTCAACCTATTCATCTTATAGCATCGTAGTTCAGTGATTTTGTCACCCTTAGTCCTCCTTTCTACATTTATCATCATAAGTCTTAAATGATCACGGTCCTTGAAATCTCCTTAAAGTAATTCCCATAAATGATCAAGGTCAAGATCCATGTAGTGACTCTCCTTGAAGTAATTCCCATGATACGATAAAGATGGTTTATATTGCACGGTGGCAGTGCTCATTTCTCAGCTAAAAAGCTGGTGCTAGGTAGCCATAATGTAGATGCAATCTCATAAAGTCAATTGTACATATGTCCCTAAACTTCATCTAACCTGTACCTCAATGAAATGGAAGAAAATTATAGCAAAAATAAAAATAGAGTGAGAGACAGAGTAGATTTCTCTATTCTGGTTCTAACAGATAGCATCAGGCGGATTCGGGTAGTGTCTCATCAGGAGAAATCACCCGTAGGCCAGTAATTCCTATGCATTGTGGTCCCAATAAGGTTAGCTCATAATGAAAGGGAGTTAGTGCAAAGAATGTATTCTTAAAACTCAAGGCCTATATATGGATTCATTAACCAATCATTTAATGAGTAGGGGAAGAGGGTCGTGGATCTTATGTATCTTATTCTCAACCAAATAGCTCTTTGATTATAGACTGCACATTCACCTCCTGGTTCCGAAAGTGGGAATGATTTTGTGCCCTCCGGATCTTCCACAGTGCGGCTATCCAAATTGATTTCCATGCGTCAAAATTGATAGTCACAAGTTTGATTAACATAAACTCTTGGAGGGAGGGCAAGCAGAGTGAATGGGAAGCAATGGAATTTGATGGCAGCAACTCATTCCGGGGAAATAGCCATTGATACAAGCATTGTGTAGCCAAAGGAAAAGAAAATGGCTCTTCATTGTCCTCTCCATCCTTTCCCATGACATGATTTTTAACTGGACTTGACTCTCTCGGGACCGCTTGGTGTGTTCCTACCACACCGAGGCTTTCCCCATGGGCTTGATTGTCGCAAGCTTCACTTTCATATCACTAGGCACATCCTTGTACGCAAAGATCCGCACCACCTCGTCCAACCAATCTATGAAGCCCTCGGGTTGTAGGACCCCGAGAACTTGGGCAACTCCACCTTGAATCCAAGGTTTTCGTGGCATTCCTCACGATCATTGTGCCTATGGCTTTAGTGGTCGGAGGGCCGTAGAATGTTAAGTTTGAAATTCTAAACCCTAATACCCTTGATCTTGAGTCACCAATCTACGGTTAGATCCTCAATTTGCCACTGCATTTCTTCAATCAACTCATCCATTCTATCTTCACGTCTGCAGGAGGTGATAGAGTACTTTTGAAGCATGCTAATGATGCATGAATTGTTGCATTTATTTCTTCATTATGTAATGTTTTAGATAAGATTCTTTTACCCTTGTATGGTCCGGAAAATTCAGCTAAAAAGGGTGCATTACCCCCTAAGCAAGGCTGCCATTGTTGATCAAGCTTCAAGAAGAAGAAGAACAAATGCAACAACAACAAGAAGAAGAACAAATGCAACAACAAGAAGAAGAAAGTGGATGGATGTCAAGTGCTCATGCTTCAAAGTTCAAGACATCTCTTGCTCTTGCTGAATATAAGGATCAACAACCCAAACTCAAGGCCATTATCACTTATATACTGATGATCTGAGCCCAGTTTATCATGATCAAAAGCTGAAAAATAGCAGCAACAGAAAATCAGTTTGCAAAAAAACAGAAAAAGAGCAGCAAAGCCAAGTTGATCCTAAAGCGTTTTCCATGGACTCCCATAAGCACATCAGAGTGATTTAGCATTATCTACCTGAAGATAAATGTTCACATGCAGCTCAGGTACACACTGAAGCTCTAATACATGAATTTCATCAGACAAGAAGATCAAGAAGTGATCAAGTCAACCAGCCTACATCGCAAAAAAAAAATGGTAGTTTTGGTGTTTGGTTGAAGGTCACGATTTTCTCTAGAAGTCTTGAGGATTTTCCTTGCACGTGTTGCTATACAACTTAAAGACAAAAATATATATGCCACGTTCAAGAGAAATCTGAAGAAAAAACTCAGTCAAAACAAATTGGAAAGTTTCCTTATCCATTGCCAAAGTAATCCCTACATTCAAGGGATTAGTTATTTGTATTTTCTTCATCTTTTTTGACCAGTTTTTTATATATAGGATAGGCAGGCGATAGGTGAGGGGGGAGAGGTCGAGTTAGGCAGAAAAAATCGTGTACTCTTCCTTCAAAAGTTTTGCAGAAATAGGAGCAGATTTTATCCATGATATTGTCTGCTGGATTCTTGTTGTTGCTCTCAGCTATGCTCGGATAAACCTCTCATTCTTCTACTGATCTGATGTCCTAAGAATAACTAAACAATTTGGTGAGGTGTAACCTTAGAAAAACAAGACAATGGTATTGGTTTTCAGTTTGTAGAAACACTTGTGCATGTTTTTATTTTTGTTGCTTTACATTGGCCATCTAAATTGATAAAAACCAAACCATTAGCTAGTAGGGACTTAAAGGGATGGTTAGTTCATCTAAGCCTTACAAGTTAGCAACTTCTTGAATCAAATAGGTTGGTTAGTCCATTTCTTTAAAAGAGTAACTAAAATCATGTGTAGAGGAATGAGTTTCAATTAGACCTCTTAGATTCACACACTTAATGAGGTTTCGTTGATCTTAATATGGCTCTGATTATGGAGTAAATGTGTTAATTACCTGGTTAAGGAGTTAGTACTGAAAGAAGAGAAGTTGTGGTTTAAAAATCACACATTAAGTGCCATTGAAAAACAGATAAATGCACCTATGATCCAAGTAGTTTTATGGCTTGATCTCATGGATTTAAGGTCAGAAAAAGTGTATTCCTCCCTTCATATTTCATCTAGATTTCATCCTAAGCTTGTTAGTTATAGTTTCAATATTTAATTGATCAAAATGCCTCCACACCTGAGTTTTGATTTTTGACAGTAACAAAAAGCGGAACCAGAGCAATGCAGATTACATCCTCTTTCTCTGTGAAATAAACCATCAAGAGGCATCTTCTCAATCAAGGCTATAGCAAAGATGGCCATGATCTCCTACCATTAATTGATGATGATGAAGGATAGATGTTTGAATATCTTATACCAACTAATGTTGAGCTAGAATTTTGATAATTCTAGGGGCAAAACAATCAAGAAGCACACGGGTGCTTGGGAGTGAAACTGAAAGAAAGAGGTACAAACTGAACTAAAATATGATTGACACTCAAATGATGTTTATTTCTTGCTGAATTGGTGTTCTATATAGCTCACATGTCGAGCACAGGAAAAAACAAATGAAAATGACTCCTAGTTTCTAGACTTCAAACCGAGCTAAAATGTATGATTTTCAACCAAGTCCTTGATCCTACTTTCATAACACTAGCTCCTACATGCTAGGACCAAGAAAAAGTCTTGTCTTGTGTCCAATGCTACCCTAGACGAGCCCTAAACATAGGGGCTTTACAAGTCTTTTACAAAAATGCACTAAAGCATGAAATGCAACCTAGCCTGATTTCAAGGAAGTGGACAACTTCCTTTTGACCGAGGGTGTGTTGTTTGAATCCTTTGTAGGGCCTGCTTTGACTCGTACAATAGACTGTGAAATAATGGAAATAAAGACAAACAATTCAAAGATACGATTGAGATAGGGGAAGGTGTTATAGCTTGATGAGGCATGTTGAACTACTTGTTATTCTTCCTCCTTTGCTTGCACTTGTCTGTAGGCAGTGTCACAATTGAGCTTCCTCCATCTTGTTGAGGGAGGCTGCCATATCACCGTCTGCCTCTTCCTTCCATTTTGTTTTTTATTTGCAAGTTCAATTTAGCGAGGATTTTATCAACGGCAAGTACGATGCCCGACAAGTGGTTGAAAGATGCTGATGATCAAGCACGCGGGTGATGCGCCAATACTTTTTTGCTTTACTTGCAAGTGTACAAGTTGCACAAGTAATAGAGTGATGATAAGGATTTTGAACCACGAGGATTGGGATAAACAATCACTAAAATTCACAAGCTTTGTGAAATTTAAATCGAATACAACTGGGTTGATACTAATCTAGTCATTAATCTACAAATTAAGCAATGAACATAGATGACTAAAATGCAATGGAATAAATGTAATTCGAGGTCAAATGATGGAGACATCCAGGGGAGTGCAACTTCGCCACTTGAGTCCCTCGGGTAAAATTATAATTTGATTAATCATGTACCAATTATCATATTATGTCTACCAAATTCACCTATCCTAAAGTCTTATCTCTCTCGAGCCTAAGCATCCATATTTGATTTATAGATGAGCATCTTTCGATATATCATTCAAACTAACCAGAGGTATTGCTCTCATGTGATAGCACCGATTCTATAATCATTCTCATGCTATAGCAATCGGTGTGGACCTTGCTACGCCTAGCATGATTTGTGTCTCCACCTCCCATTTTACTTAGTGCGCTTACTTATGTTGGCCATATATAAATACACAAAGATAAAGAATAGCAAGATCAAATACAATAAAAAACAAACAAACATAGCAAACATTTAATAATCTCTCCAAGTTCTTCAGTGGCTACATCGTGCCCCTGGACTTAGAAATTTAACTCATGCTTAAGGCATGAGCCAATATACTAACACACATTAATGAGTAAATCACAAGATAGATAGAGAATTGGATCGGTTCTCCCTTGAGCAAAAGCTCCAGGATGGCGGCTTAAAACTCTGCTTCTTGAACAACATGGCTCTCTTTCCATTCTCCGTAGATTTTGCATTTTTCTGCCTTTTATACCACTTTGATAACTTCTTGTGAAAGCTTCAAGTACAGTGCAAGAGTATATTTGTCCGCCTATCAAATGTGATGCGCAAAGATGTGTGCATATCACCTTGCATGGTCATTTGATCAGGAGCTGGTGTCACGACTTAGATAATTGAGGCAAAACCTCTGCTTTTGGGGTTGTTTCTATTCCTCTTGTCTCAAAGAACAATTAATAAAAAAATTCTGCAAAGGGAAGGTTAACAGGTATAAAAGCCTTGTCCCACTACCCTTATTGAGACAAATTAGACTCAAATATTCTGCATTTATTAGGTATAAAGTTGACTCGTCAACATCCCCAAACTTGAATCATTGCTTGTCCTCAAGAAAACATATCCAAAAAAAACTAAAATGCACAGTGAGGATGTGGGTGTAAAGGTGGACATCTAACTCCAAGTCCAGCATGTCCAAGTGTAGCTTCTTATGCTTGCAGTCATCACCAACTTTTGTGTTACTTCATACATAGATGCATCAACTGTAGCCAAAACTGTGGAGATTTTCTAACTTTCAGGTCAAGTTCCCTTCCTCAAGCTTAGACTTAACAGATTTTTCCTCCCAACTTTTTTTTAAGTTTAATTTTCATCACCCTCGTTTTTGCCATGCCAAGACGGTCAACGGTTGAGATATACATAATTTTAAAGTTGATACATACTTCTTCCATCAGAGTCATATATTAGACCCGATGGTATATACATAACTGACAATTCAAGAGAACTATGTAAATCAAAATGCTCATCTTCTCTTTTGTTTTGGGATAGCTAATTCTATCTTTGAGTGCATGAAAGGAATTACTTAGTTATCACTCGAGATACAAAACATATAACTTATTTATTTCTTAGTGTTATTTCTTTTAATTCTTTTTGTTTTGTTTTTGCTTTTTCTTATCTATAACTTGTCCCAAACTTTGTTTAGCCTCAGATTGGTTACTCTTAAACTGAAGAAAGTCATTCGAATTTCTCTATTATTCTTAGCCTAAAGTCGGGTATAATTCTTCCTTAAATCACTCCCCCCTATTTTATCCTTGGTCTATTATTACACTTGTGTATTACAAGTTTTTGTTTCTTTCAAAGTATTGTAATGACCCTAAAGGCAAAAGGGTAATACCTACACCATACAGAAAAAGTAGTACATATGTAGAAACATACAAGGTTCAAAAGATCAATAGCAAATAAAGCAGAAGTGCAAGGTTTAGTAGTTAGCAAACTCCCCATCCCCAAATTTAACCTACATTGTCCTAGTGCATAAAGAAAATAGGAGTTTAAGCAATACTCCCCTAAAGGCAGGCAAAGCCATGATTCATTTAGAGTCGAAGTTAGATCCCCCATGTTGTAGGTACAACACCATCATCATCATTCCCATCCTTGTCCTCCTTCTCTTCATCTTCGTCATCAGTCCCAGCCTCGCTTGGTGGTGCAAATGGAGTAAATGTTAGTGTTGGTGGCAATGGGCTGACAAGGAACTGGACACCCTTAATTGTGTCCAATAGCATCACATTTGTGTATACTGTAGAGATGAAGTGATAATAATGGTCCACCAATGCCTCCCACTGGTCCAGAGTTGGAGCAACAATTGCTGGAGGCATGGATGGTGAAGGCTTCTTAAGCTTATTGCCAAGGGTTTGTACCTGCAGAGGAGGAATAGGAGTTCCCATTTTGGCATTACCTTTTCACTTGAAGGTTGTAGGTGCAATAGGTTTCTCGGGGATGGCTATAGTCTTGATGGCTCCGCAATTAGAGTAAGTGCCCGACTTGCTTATCAAAGTAGGAGTGATGGCCATAGCTGGCGGGAACAACTTCTCAATCTCAGCTAAGGGTATTCCAGCCTTCAGACACATCACAGTTATCAAGGGAAGTGCAGTGAGTTATGGCGCTTCCCAAGGTAGCCAGACTTTCCATAATGTCCTTGTAAATCACCTTACCTACATCAATGTTGCGGTCAATTTCAATGGCGTATATGAACAGAAGCGATTTTAACTTGATGTCCCCAGTGTTTTTAGTCACCATTATCCTCGTGCATATGAATAAGTGCCACAAGAACAGTGGCACGACAATTTGCCTTGTTGATTCTCTTTACAATCTATTTATTTCCAGTAGAAAATTTCCATGTCATTCCCGTAGATCATAGATATTTAGCAACATCAGCCATATCAGGGTACTCCCCATTGAATTTTGAGAATTCATCATCACTCATGCAAAAGGTTGTGCATTTGATTTATCTCGGCCAAGCTAAACGGCACCCAAATCCCTCTAACATATGCTTTAAAGTCATTCATGATAGAGAAATTAGCATACAATTCCCGTACCAGATTAGGTACATATTCAGTTAGATTTCTAAGAAACTGAGTCCAACTTAATAGCTTTCCTAATAGTAAGCATGCATCCAGAAGAAAAACCCCTTTCCCATATAATATCCAACACACCCACAATAGTATCAAATAAATCCTTCATAGTTGCATTCACGAATTTCTCAGGAACGCTAAACTTAGTGATTTTTGCTTTCTTAGACGGCATGCTTGCTAAACTCTAAGAATACCGGAGCAACAAGGTCGAGTTAGTTCTTACTTACTATGGAGCACCATAGAAAATGTGCCCTCAGATGGATTATAGAGTAACCGCCATGGTTACTGGCGAACTGCACAGTGGTCCCGAGAGGATTTTGGCGTTTAGGGTTGTCGCGGTCTGAAAATGAGTTGTTGTTCAAGGCAGGACAACAACTACATTTTTATATCGGGACTTTAGTATGCATGGAAATTAATTCATGGCAGTTATTGTAGTTGTTATTCGGCTGAACGTGGTCGAATAAAAATAATGGCACGTTATTGTATCTCTGCATAAATGAAGATGTGCTTATCATGGGCAGTGAGTGGGAAACTGAAGCTCTTCTCATATTTCCTGTTCCGTTATGATTGTTGCTTGATCTTTCTGGTTGTTGTGTTCATATAGGCCAACTTGTAAGATATCCTAAGAGATATTAGGTTGTGATAACTAAACAAAACTTATAAAAATAAATCATTTATTTAATAGACATAAATAATAACTACCATTTGAAGATTTATAATTGCCCTTCCCCAAATTTAACAAGTTGTATAGCACAATGTGGTTGATGGAGTTATTAAGTAGAACGGTTTAGGGTACATCCCTAAGTGGTGCAAAACAACAGATCTTGGGTTGCCTCTCAAGTAGCGCTTCTTTATTGTCTTTAGCCAGACACCTTGAGACTTATTCAATGAGCAGAGGCATTGAGCCTTTATAACATGCTGCCACCATCATCATATGGCTTAAGCTGTTGCCCATTCACTCTGAAGGTACCTTTGTCAAGATGAGAAATCTCTATGGCCACAGATGAACTCCAACGGTCAAGACCATCTGGATTTCAATTTACCTTTAAATAGTTTAAGTCTAGAGTTGAACAAAAGTATTTTTTTGTATTTGTTTGGAAGTAGGACCTCAGTATGTGTTTGTCAAACAAGCTTTTGTCCAATCCTTGTAAATTTTGGCATTCTCATATGCATAATTCCTCAACTCATCCAGTTCACTTAACTGCAACAATCTCTTTTCTCCTGTAGCCTTCATCCTTAAATTCAGATTGTGCATGGCCCAGTAGGCTCTATGTTTCAACTTCACATGCAGGTGTCAATCTTTTCCATAGATCAGACGATACGGAGACATGACAATGGGGTTTTGTAGGCAATCCTGTAATCCCAAAGTGCATCATCTAGTCTTAAAGCCCAATCCTTTCTAGATAAGCTCACCGTTTTTTCTAAAATTATCTTTATCTCTCTGTTTGATATCTAAGCTTGACCATTAGACTGGGGATGATATGCCAAGGAAGTGCAATGGCAAGATCCATATTTTCTCATCAATGCTTCAAATAACTTGTTGCAGAAGTGTGATCGTCCATCACTTACAATGCATCTGGTGTTCCAAATCTTGAAAATATATTCTTGCGCATAAATTTTAGCACCACTAGTGCATCACTAGTAAGTGCCAATTGTAAGATCTCCGAAAGCTATACTACGTGTCATGATGCATAATTCGTGCGAAAGCGTAAACATAAGTGTGTGTTA
>JAOWBN010003778.1:0-11271 GCA_028565015.1 Pinguicula moranensis | reverse complement strand
GAGCACGCATAGAACTCAACAGTTTCTTCAATTAACATCTAAAGATTTGTGCGAGAAATAATAGAACACGAAAGCCCTCTTGCAAACTCAACAGTATCTACAACTTTCTAACCGTGAAATTAGAACTCACCTGAACAATTGAGTCGACAGGGGGAGATAGCCGGAGCACTTATCTCAGCAAACCTACACGAACAATTTTTGGAGGGTTAGATCAAAAAGCGGGCAGGGTTTGAACAGCGGGGCGATTCTTCCAAATCGAGGGTATTCGAGAGTTGACAGAACTTGAATATTCCATATCTGTGCACTAGGGGCGACCTAATCAAGTCGACTAGTAGCGGGATGTCGAGGCACGGCGGAATCACGGCGGACGGGCAGACTCGTACGCAGCGCAGTCAAGAAGATGAAAAGATTTGAGATGTAGGATTGATTAGGGTTGGAAGGTTTTTATATCAGGTGGAATTGTAATTTAATTGATTTACAAGGGTATTTAGGTCATCTGCCTCGATGGGTAATTCATGGATCGCGTAATCCGCAAATAATTGGACGGGTAAAAAATCGAGGCGGAAACCATGCGCAATCCTGGGTCGCGGAGTAACCCTGCGGGTCGACGATGTTTTTGTGCGTAGGCACGAAACAAGGGCTAAAACTGGGTAACGCTGCGTTGCACCACTTAACCCACCCAGAACCACGGTACCAAATGCACCCTAAAACAGACAATGAAATCATGGATTGCAGTACGAAGACCTCCTTTTAGTTTCTTTCAATTGAGTTTCTGGATACACATAAGAAAACTACAAAAGAAAGACTTTTTTTGGTTGTTCCATATACATCAACTTTGGGTTGGCTGAACAAATTTATGACTAAGTGTTGTTATAAAAACACAATTCTTCTATCTTCTACCCCCTGCTGAAAAAGCGTTGTTCAGTTCCTTTTCTCAATTCAATTGGTACGTGCAAGAAATAGGCCAATTCCATGAATTTTTCTTCAATTTCTAAGCGAGTGAAAAAGCTCCGAGTTCTTTGAGATACGAGCGTTGGACTCTTGCTATCCTCTTTGTTGCTGTAACGACTAACGAGTAAGGAGAAGGAGAGATGCTTCATTCTTCCTACCTTATGGCTTATGAGTGGTAGAATAGCTGTGGGAATATAGATCCTAAGGTCAGAGCAAATGAGTGTAAGACATGGAACGCGTAGAGCCAAGGAGCTTTGATCGAGTAGAGCTAGAGTAACTTGCCAATGATTTTTTTTCCCGTGTTTCAGAATACGGTTTAACTCTCCCTGAAAAGGAGGTGAAACAAGAGCTGCATGACTGAAACGAGTCAAGTTTGTGCCCGAGCCCCTTTCTATTCTATAAGACGGTGGGGTTAGAATAATAGTTGTTCTTGAAACCCCTTCGTGAGTAGAAACAAGGGAACTATAGAACAAAGATTTCTTCAACTCTTCAAAATCTTCTTTCCCTTTATAATTGGACTATATCTTTACCGGACTAATGAGATCTCAATCAACATTGAACCTTTCACTTCTTCTTTCTATTTCTTACGGGTTGAGACAATGCTTGCTTACTTTCCTTTCACACTTCCTTCAGTGAGCTACTTAAGGTAAGGGGTACTCCTAGCATAGATAACCATTCTAACCTGGCTTTGCTGGTAGATAGATGCGCCTCACCTCTATGAGAGCAAGATTGGAATAGGAGGCTTAGGATCCATCGTACACGAGCCAGGAATACTCGTACAAAGAGCAAGAGGGAGACCTGCTACCAACATAAGTACACCAACCCGGCCTATATAGCTATAACCCTTAAACTTGGGAAAGTCATGACACGAGCTAAAAAAAGACTGGAAAAAGTCGATCAAATATTGGGCCTACCCACTACTGCGAGGAGGTGATATACCTCACGCCTTCATATATAAGTTCGAGGGAAAATGACCTCATACTTGCAACGAGTTCCTTCTTGATGGACATATGCATTCCCATGACATGGATTTGATGACCACCGTACACAAGTGGGGCATGTGACTAGTTGTCACATCACATGAGCTGGAGGCAAAATGGCCCGTATCAACAAGAAGATCCTTCAATCCAAGCACATCAAAATGGGACAGCTGCCGCATGACATACCTGATCCTCGAGTCGTCGACAAAAAAAATTGATGAACAATTTCAATATGTGCTATCAAATTATAATCTCGCAAGTTTACGAGTCATGTAGTAAATTATGCACTCCGAGGTTGATTTCTCAATGATCCGTAGAAGTCCTATTTTTGATTTAATTTTATTAATTACATACTTTTGTAAAATGAAAGGTAAGTGCGATAGATTTTGGATTAAAGTATCTAAATTATATACTACTTTAACTACTAAAGTTCAACTATCTAGGTGAGGCAAGCTAGTGACACCAACTAACACAAGAGAGCTAGATAGATAAAGTCTTTAGAAAGCAAGTACGAAATACTAGTCTAGTTCACATGCACGATAGAAATCTGGGCACTTATGCACTGCAAAACTGCATCTCTAGATTATTCATTCATTCCCTATAGTGGAGGTCCGTATGATCACGGAACACTCTAAACCGACAACCTTAGTTAACTCCCATGATCAATTCGTTCCATAAAGATTGGACACATGCTCCGGGACTTAAGAACCACTCAAATGCTCTCAAACTAATGGTGACCTATTTGAGCTCTTGCTTACAAATTTATCAAAGGTTAGGCTATAATCCAACCATTCCATTAATTATTAGTTTTTCCTAGAATTGTCTATAAAGATGGTCAATCGATTAGAGACAATTGAAGACAAATAATCAACACAAATCAATAAGCAGTAAACAATCATAAACCATTCAAATTGTACTACCCATCAATCAATCATGCAAGCTACTTAAACTAGAATCCCATACAAAAGGTTTAACTACTGATAATTAAAGGAAAATACAAATAAGATTCAAATACAAATTCCATAATGAAAAGCAAAGTAAATCAGAGTATATTCCCAGTTGGAGGTCCCAAAGTACAAATAAGGAAAGAAGAGGTTGATCCCAACTTCAATCTCTTGAGTCTTCAATCTCTTGGGTCTTTACATCCAAGTGTGAAAATTTCCCAAAATTTCCCAATAAAATCAAGGTTAGTCTCTCTCTCTCTCTCTCACACACACACACACTTACCCTAGGTGAAAGTCTTCAAAGTGTCCAAAGTTTTTCTTGGAGGGAGAAAATTGCCCTTTTATAGTGGGGGGTAAAAAGTAATTTTGGAGAGTAAAATATCTCGTTGGGTGTTTGGCATGGGTTGCATACGGCAGTACCATAAGTGGAGATGGCCGTATGCAGGCTAATTTTTCTTGCGTTGCTCCAGGTTATATGGGCGTCCCTAAAATGAGGTTGCCATACGCAAAGCGGTTTGCTCTTCTGGACAAACTTTTCTTCTTCTCTGCCATGGTCCATCATTCAGATGTTGCTGGCCCTTCTACAGGACAAATTAGAGGGTGTGGGATTCACTTTTGGAAAGCCCTTGAAGCCTAATTTTCAAAGAATTTTGAGTCACGCTATTGTGATATCTAAGCACAAAGATGTATTCGATAGAATGGAAGTTGCCATACTGCTTCGGGAGTCCAGTGGCGTGTATGGGTGTCTCCCTATTTGGTACGATTTTCCTTAGAGAGTTCAATCTCAAAAGTTGAAGCCATAGACGGCCATACAAGAGCTGGAGACAGAGGTACTTAGGGGGGGAATTTTGCCACTTTTAGTATTTGAAGCCTGTTTTTCCTTCTTTTTCTCACACTTCTTGTCGAGGGCACCTAAAACTCAAAAGATAGCAAAATAATTGAATTAACAACAAAAATAGATCGAAACAACGCAAATATAAGTGAGAAAGATCACTATACATTGGTGTAAAACCGACTTATGAAATCGCTCCAAACCACCTTTGCTTGTCTTCAAGCAAAAAAAATCACATTCAAAAGAGAAAACAAAACAGGCAAGCATTCAAAAAAGACAAATACAACTATGAGCAAGTACTCTAACAAACTCTACGTTGCCCTTATAGGTCCTAACCATCTCTATGTGGGATTATAGAACAATTTATGCAGTTGGTCGAGAGAATTCACACATAGATATATTCAAGCACGAAGTAAGTGTAATGAGTACCAACTACTCTTCATGCAATCCTTTATCGTGTGTGTACTAGGCCAACCATTCAAACCACATACCCCAATACATGGGCATTGAAGATGTTCCATGTTTAAGCCTAGGTTCCATTCTCTCATAAAGGGATAGTGTATGAGTCAGGGCTTCTCTCGTGGTGAAGCCGAGAGTAGGAATAATGCACACTCACATAAAAAGGCTCATATAAACTTATCAAGTTATCTAATCAAGTATTGAAGATAAGATAGGCGCGTAGAACTGCTATAGAGACATCTACCCATATGCTGAAGCAAAAGAAGAGGAGTGTTTACCTTAAACTAGTCCTCAAGCTTCAAAAGTTATTATTCTTTACAAATAAAGCTTCAGAATTCTTTTCTTTTTGCACCTCTTTTCTTTTTCATAGTTTTCTTCTTCTTTTCTTTTGAGTACATATTTCATTTTTTTCATGGAGTATCAACTTAAATGACTAGAACCATTATGAATTAAATTACAGCCTGGTGGCTCATAGAAGCCACAAAGACTATTATAATCAAGGAATCTCAAAGGGATGGTATTGAGGGGCTACGTCATACCCTAATTTTGCAATTGTACTCTTCATCCCGTTCACCAAATAACATAGTCTTGTGATACACAATCACATCTCATAAACTCCATAATCTTAAATGAAATGTAAAGGAAAGACACCCTAAGCAATAGCATACCAATTCTCGCAAACAAGTAAAAGCGATACTTTTTATCTCTCCCTTCCCTCATTTTCACAAAAGGTATGCGAGAATATGAAAAATAAGTGTGCATAAATCAAGGTTCTAACTCTTGGCACATATATTGACTCTCCTCATACCACAAAGGCTTATTTGTGCATGATATGAATCAGGAAAGCAGTATGAGCTAAGATGCCAACATATAATAAGTTATAAAGTCTCAACTAACCACCCTAAATATCATACTGTGAATCCAACCGTTGTTAAGTCTGGTGTGCCTAATATATTGTAAGACTAGTCAGGTGCTATGCAAGGATTACAAGTTCAAAAACAAAAAAAATTAACTAAAAAGTCTATAAAGCGTAAATCATGCATAAAAGCAAGTTCAAAACATCACAAACAAAAAGTTCAAAAAACTCCCCCCAAACTTAACTAACACTAGTACCCTGGTGTTTAGACAGGATAGAAAGGGACTTCACAACAACAAACAAAAGAAACTATAAGAAACATAAACATAAAATCTAAGAAATGAAAAGGAAGACAGACGCCCTTGAAAGAAAAAAAATGCTCGTGACTTTGGTGGAGGTTTTGAAACTTGTTTTGCATCATGGTATCCTAGAAATATAGAGATGTGAGATACAATAAAAAAAACAAAAAACGTATGCATATCTCAAAAACTCAACCACTAAACCAAAATTTGAACATATAGATGAAGAATATATCGAGATCATTGAAATTTTGGAAGAATCATCCCAAAATGAAGCTCCTCACCCCCAAACCTAAGTTTGTAATCCAAATGCAAAGTCATGGTGGTCATAGAAACTTAGGTTAGGAACATGGAACTCAAAGCAAGCATAATCAAAATTGTCAAACACATCTTCTCCCCAAAACCTAAGTTTCAAACTCAAATGCAAATGTATGAAGACATTGAAACTTAGGTTTTGAACTAATGCCTTGTATTCTAGTGTCAAATTCATGAATCAACAAATGAAAGGACTAACACTATGGTCTAACAAAAACCTTATTCTCCTTCAATTGAATAGTAAAACCCCTCTCCATACTCTGAACTTGTAGTATCGATGAGTTTTTTTTCTCTCCGTGGCGATTAACTTGAACAGTATAACCCCTCTCGATTCTTCGCCATTCCCGTTGGACTTGCTCCTCGCCGGACTTGAACCCCCCTGTTCAGTCCCTTCTCTCCTCGGGGTTGTGCTACGCACCCGGGGAGGCTCGTTATCCCTCCTTATTAAAGCTGAACAACCTTCCCCCTCGACATGAATGAAGCCTTACGGGTACTAGGAAGCAAAATCAGTAGCTGTTCCACCTAAGCAAATCTACAACGAAACAAGGCTTAGCTTGTTGACACCTTGCGCAATGACATGGTACACACCACCACGGTAACTGTGCCGAATCCGTATAGCAGCAGATAAGTATAGACGCTATGAACACATTCCAAGCAATCAATATGCGGTCAACGGGCCGAGGAATCACAATTACTCCACCGCACCGACTGAGCAGAGGACAGTGTTTGATAGGCTTGGCCCCAGGGTTCAACAGAAGATTATTAAACCACAAGAACAGTTCGGTACTAGATGCTCCATATTTATCACCAATTTCCCTCCAGGTTGTGAAGAGGCACAACTCCACAAAATTTTATCTCACTAGGGAAAGATTCATGAATTCAGACTGGCCAGGAAACTATCTCAAGCATGTATGCCTTTTGGCTTTGCTACTACTGATGTGGAAGGTCACAAATCGCTCCTGAGAAAGCTAAACAATGTGCAAATAAGCTCATTTCAGCTGAAAGCAAATCTGGCACGCTACCCTCACTAAATCTCAGGAGACGAATCAGAAAGTAGTGCAGAAAAGTAAATTTGTCTTACTGGAAAAACCAAACTTTACGGGTAGTCTGGCCTGGGAGCTTTTACAAGTAAAAATCCTTTGCCACAAGACAACACATCTCTCACATTAAAACCATCTGAATGGCCATCCTTGGGGCTAAAGAAAAAAAGATTGCTGGAAGTGTGTGATTGGTGGCTGGAAGAGAAGTCCTTCAGGGATATGATTGAGCAGACATGGACATTTTTCAGCTCCAAAGGGTTTTGCTAGCTTCAGGATTAAAACAAAAATACAGGAGCTTAAGACAGGGAATGAGAGATTGGAGAAATCAAGAACCAAGAAACTTGGAAGCACAAAGGGCTAATTTGCTGAATGAAATCGAATCTAAGGAAAAAGAGGCAGAATCAAGTGATCAGGAGGATCTTTCTGGAGAGGGATCAAATTAGGAGATAATCCTTTCTCTTAGGGCTAATCTTGAAGACATATCCAGGAAAATTGACAGCCTAGCTTACCAAAAATCAAGGGGACGTTAATTGCAGATATTTTCACCAATCCATTCAGAGAAACAGAAGAAGAAACAATATTAGAGTATCTGGTAGAATAATGTGTGGTATGAGGAACCTGAGCATATCAAGGAAATCTTTGTGCAGCACTATGAAGAAAGAAACAAAGAAACACCCTGGCCGAGACCACATTTTCATAATATGCAGTTAAAGACTCTTACATCAGCCGAACAAAGACATCTCGTACAACCCTTCTCGGAGCAAGAAATCCTGGCTGCCATCTCACGGTGTGGAAGTTCTAAGAGTCCGGGTCCATATGGTTTAAATTTTAAATTTATTAAACATTTTCTATACCTGATGAAAGCTGATATTTTCATTCTTTTCAGGGAATTCTACAGGAACTCTAAACTGACCAAAGGTTGTAATGCTGCTCACATATCTCTACTGGCTAAAACTCCTACCCCTCTAAGTTGTGAGGATTATAGACCAATCACACTGATAAGCTCTATGCCTAAAATTATTACAAAAGTGCTGGCGACCAGACTGGCCTCCTACATGGACGGTCTCATCTCTCAGAAACTAAAAACTCTAGTTTTGAAAGTTGATTTCGAGAAAGCTTTTGACACGGTGAATTGGGATTACCTACAGGAAATTCAGGATCTTATGGGCTTCCCTAGAATATGGTCTAGCTGGATTACAGAGCTTCTTGAATCTGCAACCACTTCAGTTCTCATCAATGAAGTCCATCTAGAGAGTTCACTCCAAGGAGAGGTCTATGACAAGGCGACCCTTTATCCCTGTTCTTATATACTATTGTTGCTGAAGGCTTGTCATACATGATAAACAAAGCTGTTTCATTAAACCTCATTGATGGATTCCAATCGGGGGAAAGGAGGCTGAAAATTTCATACTTACGATTTGCAGACGACACTCTCTTATTTGGGAAAGCATCTTGGAGCAATGTGCAAAATTTCAGAGCTATACTCTTTAACTTTGAAATAACTTCCGGCCTGAAAATAAATTTCAGCAAGAGCAGTCTTACGGGCATTAATATAAAGGATACCACAATTAGTGAAATGGCATCCTATCTAGGCTGCAGACAAGGCTCTCTACCTTTTAAATACCTTGGTTTGCCATTAGGAGTTAGTGGAAAACAAATTGCAACATGGAAACCTGTGCTGGATAAATATTTTGCAACTCTTGAAGCATGGGAGCACAAATCTTTTTCAGCTGGAGGGAAAATCACAGTGATCAACTCAGTTTTGGCATCCTTACCCTCCCATTATTTTGGTTATTTCAAGGCCCCTGCAGCAATCATCAGGAAACTAAATTTGATGCAACTTAATTTCTTCTGGAATAACTCAATTGGGAAGAAAGGGATCCGTTGAACTTCTTAGGAGAAAGTAACTACTCCTCTTGAGCAGGGTGGGCTATGCGTTAGATGTCTACAAACAGCAAACCTAGCCATGCTAGGCAAATGGTGTTCTATGATCCTCCAAGGTGATGAAAGCCCTGCCTTACAGGTGTTACAAGCTAAATATGGGTCAATTATGTTAGGAGGATTTTTTGCTTTCACAACAGCTGAAAGTTCTCAGAGAAGATCTCAGTCCTCACCATGGTGGAAGAACATCTAGAAAATAGCAGGTTCAACTCAATTCCAGCAGCTAACTAAGCTCAGAGTGGGAAATGGCAATAAAATTCGTTTATGGTTGGATAAGTGGATCAATGACAGATCACTGGCTGACTCTTTTAACAAATTATTCAGACTATCCAGCAACTCAGAGAGTAAGGTATCCGAGATGGGCATTTGGGATGATAATATTTGGCACTGGAACCTCACTTGGAGAAGAGAACTAAGGGATTTCGAGCAGACAGACTTGGATTCATTAATGGCTTTTCTGCAGGATGTATTTATTGACAGAACACAGCAAGATCAATACATTTTCAATGATAATTGCAATGGACTCTACATAGTCAAGGGCGCATATCTAGACAGGAAGAGCACAAGGCCTCCTTATTCATAGGAAGAGATATCAAATCTCAATATCATTTGGAACAAAATAACTCAAAGAAAAGTAGAGTTCTTTACGTGGAAACTCATCTAAGGAGCCCTACCAGTACATGAGGAACTGAAGAGAAGGAACATGATGGATCAAGAAACTCATTTGTACTGTCCTCTATGTCATTTGCACTTGGAGCAAGAATCTATTGTGCATCTATTTTCTAAATGTGTGTTTATAAGGCAGGTGTGGCATTCTCTATGCGCCTGTCTTATGACATCTTCCACAGTATCACTTCTCAACACAGATCCTCCCCCCTTCTGGCTTTCTTGAACTGGAAACCACGGGGCGTAAACATGGATGCCTGGAAAAGCATCTGGATGGCACTTGTCTGGATTATTTGGAAGACTCAAAACAGGGCTCACTTCCTTTCTCAAACTGCTAGCGGGAAAGAAATAGTGGAGATGATTCAACCAACGATCTGGTGGTGGATACGAGCTAAAAGGTCAACATGATTATTTCTATTCTCCTACTCAGACTGGCTGGCAAACCCGGTAGGTTGTATTATGTTTCATTCATAATGTGAGGGAGAAAAATAAACATCCATAATTTTGAAAAGGATATCTACTGTTATATGAATGGACAGATTCAGTTTGGCACTCTGCTTTTGTAGGAAATCCTTTTTTCCTCTTATATGAAATGCTTTATCAGTCTTATTGTCGCCTTGATTGCAACTGACCTATTGTAGGTAAAGTCATCTGGCACCTGGACATGATAAGGCAGTAAACTACCCTACTCGAGGAACAACAAAGTATGCAAAGATCAAGTAAGGGATCATGACCTAGGTTAGGTAAGGTATGACACAGGAGGCCAATGGTTTGTGCGCATAATGAGGCATGGTGATCTGATGCACATGCCCTCTACGTCCAGCCATATACTGTCTTGTTGAAAATAGAATGGTTTCGGCAATGTAGTCAACTTTCAGGGTAGGATTGTAGACAGCAGCCTGGCCATCCTAAGTCTCTTAGTAGCTGCAGCAGGGAGATTTTTTAATTATGTATATGCATTTATAGAAATTTCTTACTACATTTGTTTTTCAAACTGGTACAGGGTAGGCCCTTACAAGAAGTCAGCAGACCATCGGTACTTTGCTAGGTGCCATGACCTAGTGAAGGCCTTCAAAGCTGGGAGCCTGTGATATACCTTATAGGGAGTCATCTTCTTCTTCTCTCTAAAAAATATTTATTGTACAACACTTCCATTCAATTCGGTACATGTTAGGTACCTTGGAGGAGGATAGTCCTAGCGGAAGATTGTTGTAGTTTACACCAGTGTGTCATTGAATATCCGAAGTAACACAAAAGCTGACCTGCTGGCAGACCATGACTTTCACTAGTCAGGGGTCTCAAAGGAACATAAACAAATTGAATTCACAAGTTGATTGTGTCCACATTCTGAAATATGACTCAAGTATCACTCCTGGAAGAATATGGCTGGCTCAAGATGGCATCAAATGTGTGGTGTGTGTTGAGCAGCTTACATGGATTAAATGGTCAGCTACTTGGAGCATACTCCCCGCTGTTCAGTTCATGCAAGAGAAGGAATCTACACTCATATCCACTGGAGCAGTATGGATGTAACACAAGAAATTCAGATCGTTGTTCTAGTGAACTGTATCTTCAGGCCACAAGAAGTGTATCTTCAGGCCACAAGAAGTATTTCAGAGGGCATGAAACATGGATGACTGAATAAATAGGTTTATTTGATTAGCATCAAATACCCAAAACTTAAACTATTGTTTGTCCTTGAACAAGTACACAGTTAGCACATACGAACAAGATTCTCCACACTTAAAGTGACTCATTATAGGCCCCCACAAAAATGTATCATGCATAACCCAAAATGAGGAGTTGACTTTCCAATTGTTCTTTGCAAACCAATAAACCAAACTCTTTAGAACTCAAATATGTGCAAGTTATTCCTTTGTGCAATCGGTCAATTGCAGGTTAAGAAAAATACATGTGTCAAAATCTCAAACCGTCATAATTGATTTTCATCAAACATACACAATTGGCCACCACTCAATATGATTCAC
>JAOWBN010003767.1:0-11271 GCA_028565015.1 Pinguicula moranensis | reverse complement strand
CCTCTGATTCCGGCGATATTTTTTTTATTTTTATTTTTAAATTTAACGGGCCCGACCGGTTTAACCGCCGGACCGTCGCGGCGGGTCCGAAGTGCCCGGGTCGCGAAAAACGCGGCACGCGGGCTGCCCGCGGCACGCCGTTCCCCGGACAGGCGGGGCCGGGCCGGGTCCGGGCCGCGTGCTAACTTGGGCGTCTCTAATCATAAGGTTCATTGGATATGGTAATTCAACAAGTTTATTTGATAACGGGTACATAGATCTACTTATAGGCTCAGCCGACTCAGAATAGACTAGACCAGGATCTAACGAGTCTAGTTTTTGCATGGACACGGACCATGAATTGGATCCAGCTGCATCTACTTGCGTCATCTTGCCCAATCAAGCAAGTGAGGATCCAGGCTTGCTAAAACAGAACAACTCTTAACATTTTGTTTCTAATTTATATACCAAGAGATCATCAAATACCTCTAACAGTTATAAATAACTGCGGCGATCACAAGATGTACATTACAATAAGATAACGATGACCAAATGTAGAGATAAATAACATATAGAAATAGGGAGAAATTTCATTCCATCTTTCATCACCAAGTGTCAAAAATATAATACATGAGCCAATATATATAGTTTCAACAAAATTGATAAGATATGGTGGTTAGATAAGTTGAAGGAAAATTATGGATAATGTTAATGGACATTCATATAATTTATTTGATAATAATCTCCCTTCAAAGTCCATTTCTTCATATCTCATTAAAATCTTACTAAGAAAAAAACCTGTGGAAAAAATCTTAATCAAGAAAAAGAGTGCATGATTGTCAATTGAGATGCATTTTCAAAATATTGCCTCATAAAAACCTTGCTAAGAAAAAAACAATTGAAAAAAAATCTTTGCGAAGGAAAAGTATACAATCATATTCTCCCTCATAAGTGCATCACTTTATATCTGTGATCATACCATACTTCAATTTACTGGATAAATTTTTCAAATATTATAAGAAGGCATGCATGAGCGAAAAAAATTCCTAAAATTAGAGAAAAATTATATGTTACCTATAAATATATATACAACAAAGTATATACCAAATACGACAATCTTAGCAAGATATATATCACCACACTAAGTTCACTCAAATATGGTACTTCAGGCCAAATAATTTCCTGTTATCTTCTCAATGTTGGGACGAATAAAGTGACACATAGAATGACCTCAATATCATATTTATACTAAAAAATGTGTCATGTCCTTGCGCATGCATCTTCAGTAATAAGTCGACTGATGCAGAATGCTCAATTTGAAAATCTGACAACTTAGCAAGGCCTTTTATTAAAAATTCTTCTCTAAGGAAATCACGACTTTTAGCAACTCTTCAAGAGTACAAACAATATTCAAAGAATTTTCATAAACAACAATGACCAGAAATTTAAATACGGATCTTTTTGATAAATATAGTGACATATAATATTATAGCCCTCTTTTACAGAATGCACATGGGATCAAATTTTTACAATCCATATAATGATTTATACAATAAATTTTTGAGAAATTTCACTATTCAATTTCAGGTACCTCAAAATTTCAGATTTTTTCACATTAATGCTCTTTTATAATTCAAACACATTTCAAACTTTCTTCTATTTTCAGACTCATCAAATAATGAAAAGTTACTGCTCCCACTATAGAGGAATATTACTTCTTCATAACTAATATGAGACTTATGTTTTAATATTTATATGACAAGTCGTGCTCCATAAATTATAAATTTTATTTTTGCGCAAACATCCATTTATATCATGCCACTCTTACATCGTTTGTTGTATTGACTACATGTCAAAAAAACTTTTCATTTGGAAAGAGATTCTACTCTACATTCATTGTGTCTTTCCACATTGGTCAATCATTTCATTTATGTAAAATATGTAGTCTCATGATCCTCATTTTCTTCCATTTTGCTTTAGTGGTATATCCTATGGAAAATATCATAGACGGTTATTTTATTTCTAGTTCCAACCCTTCTCCGTTGTGACATAATCAATTGAGAACTCATTTATTTTCAGACGCATGAAATTTTTCTGGAACTTTGTTTAGGACTTCATAAATTATGTCAACATGCTCTTCTAGAATTTTAATATTCTCGTTACTACTCATTGTTAATATTTGCTTCTTTACTATATGAGAATTTCTATTCTTTACTATCACGCTTCATGCATGTCTTGTCTTTTTAGCAGTGGAATATAGTCCTTCAATGACAATAAATCTTGTCGAAGCATTAGTAACTGATGTTGATGAAATGATCTTTCAAGGTCAGTAACAACGTCTGGAAATGCAATCTTCTGCAAATGAAATATCATTTAAACTTCAAGTTTATATTTTATTTGAGGATCCAAGCACTTCATTACAAATTTAAGAAATTGCTTTCTAGTTACTTATCTTATTCCCCTCAAGTTGGATAGACCAAACATATATTCTTTTGATGTTAGAGCCGGATTTTTTTTCTTGGGGGGTGGGGTCGGGGGATGCCCCCCTCTGGATCATTCAGTCTCTTAATGGAAATGTGCCCATTAGTGTAGGGGCAATTATGTCATTTGATTAATCCTTGGAGTAAATCTAACCTCGTCAGAATTCCTGCCTATAAATACTTTTGTCTTTCATTATACTCTGTATTCGAAAAATTACAGTGAAATAAAGAACCCTGGCTTCCATGAAAGTAGCCAATTTGGATGAACCACGTAAATCTGTGTTTTTATTTCATTTTCGTTCTAGTCTTTGATTGTGTGTGTTGTTCGATCCTAACAATATGCTCCTTCTTATTTGAGGACCCATCTTTGTGTGTGTTTTTGTAGCAATTGATAAAAAAAATTTACTACACATCTGAGATGAGAATTATTTGGTTTCTGACCATAAAACATTTTCAATGGGGAGAAATAATGATAATAGTTAGCTTGATGCATAGTACTATTTGTGCATATCAATCACTGCTCCCTCAAGGCAACATAGAAATGTTAGGCAACATAGAAATGTTAGACCCCAATTGGTCTATCAATGCTTAATCATGAATTCAAGAAAACACTTTCTATATGAACATAAGCAACATGATGTTCATACTTATTTCAGCAGACCAACATTATCATCAAATTAGCCAATAGTGTCCAAATAGTTTTCTTATTTCATTATTTGAGAATTATACTCACAAATGCATTACTTGTCCCAATAATTTATAAATACAAAATTGCAAGATTATAATAATCGCATATGTGCTTATTTGGCTGATGCATCGACCATAATATACTTAAATGGTTCACATGGTAGATTTATATAACTCCATAAATATTACCCTAAAAGAACATAGGGTTCTAATAACTCACTTGTTGGTGTTGGCTTTAGTATTAATTTTCAAGTAGCACATGGATATTCATTTGTCTGAATTCTTTTTTTTGCTTTTTTAGTACATGTCTATATGAATTTTCAACACATCAATATTGAACCGGGATGGCAAACTGGTCATGCCAAAATATTTAACTGAATTGTAAACTTATGATTTACTATAAAATAAGCATCAATCATTCTTGATTTGTGTAACATAATGTGATGGACAAACAAAACAATAGTTTTACACAATTAAAATAATAGATGCAACATTGAGATAATTAATATTTCTATCATTCATTATCTCAATAGAATATCAATTTTAATCGGATATCTCTAAAGCTCATAAAATTTATTTGAGGCTTTTATAGGAAATAGTGTATCCTCAATAATGAGATTGTCTTTTATGGTAGAAACATACAAGCTCTTCTGGAGTCCTCAATCAATTTGATACTATCCAAAATTGTATGTATACAAGTTTAAGAAAAATTTAGCAAGTTTGGCTGTGGAGGACCCGGGCAAAGCATTGGAAATTATCATAGCTCAGGAAGTGAGTGACATTATTGCTACAGATGTCAACCAGCAAGAAACAACTATTGCAGCACCACAACAGGAAGAATTCCCTCTTCTCTCAAATGTGAACCCCCTGCCTAGAAGTCCCATATCTAAAGGGAGTGTCAAACTACTCAGTTCCAGGCCTAGAACGCGAAGCCAAACCAGACAAGAAACTGACCCTGAGAGATCCAACAACCTAGCTATCTTAAAGGACTGGATAAACCAGCTTGGAGAGAAGTCATCTGTCAGCCCCTCGTTACCAAACAATGAAGTAGACTACATTATGGACATTGGGAAACAACTGGGAATCTCTTATGTAGGCTGTCCTACTGAGTTCAAAAACCTGTTAACAAACATATCGCAGAAACTGGCCTTAAAGCCACTGGACAAAAGGAAATCTGATTCAGCATGAAAGTATTAACCTATAATGTTAGGGGGCTGCATGACAAGGAAGGAGAAATGGACTTCGTCAACTCATTCAAAATCAAAGGCCAGATTTTGTGAGCCTTCAAGAAACAAAAATGGAACATGTAGACAAGAGACTTTGTGAATTCCTATGACTTAAATTTTGACTGAATGTTTAAAGGAGCTAGGGGTCAATCAGGCGGACTGATTTGTATCTGGAACTCCAACAAATTCAAAAAATAGAGTATTTTTGACGGAGAAAGTTTTCTGGGTGCAACTGGTTGTTGGAGAGATGAGGAGAGGGTTTCTAATATGGTCAACATCTATGGACCATCTGATAGAACTCATAAGCAGCTTCAATGGCAAGAGCTTTTAGGCTGTAAAGTGGGTAAAGATCTAGAAAATTGGTGCCTTATGGGAGATTTTAATGCAATATTGGAACCATGGGAAAGAAAGGGCACAACACCTCATTCTAACACGCAGGAGATACATCAATTCAAGGAGTTTGTAATAAAAATGGGTCTGTCTGATCTCTGGATGATAGGCCGAAGATTTACATGGTACCTCCCCTCTTTAAAAGCTATGAGCCGTCTAGATAGGTTCTTGGTGAATGATTAGTGACTTGTGACTGCAGAGAATCAATGGATTCAGACAGGCCTAGCTAAAGAAGACTCAGACCACATTCCAGTCTGCCTTGCAAAATCAGAACTGGGAGCCAAAGCCAATGCAGGTTCTGAACTCTTTGCTGCAGGACAAATCGTACAATGATTGGTTACAAGCATATGGAACACTATGGCTTTGCAGGGCTATGCTAGCTTCAGAATCAGAGAGAAGTTCAAGTCAATCAAGGCGGGCATCAAATTATGGAATAAGCAAGCCAACAGAGACTTAAGCCATGAACAGAATGTCCTGAGACAGGACCTGGACAAGATGATCCTGGAAGCTGAACATTGTGCACTTGGACAGGAAGACAATGTCTTGAATAATGATCTCATTAGGTCCATTACAAAGCGCCTTCTCAATGTCAATGCTACACTATCAACTGTCATTTATCAGAAATCCAGGGTCACATAGCCGAAGCAAGGGGTTGCAAATTCATCATTCTTTCATAAATGCATTAGCAATAACAGACTAATAACATCCATATATGGCATTTGGGAAGGAGATAATTGGATAGAAGAACCTGGGGAAGTTAAGGAGTGCTTCAGGAAGCATTTTGCAGAGAGATATACCGTAACTATCCAGAATAGGCCAAACCTGTACAACATGTCTTTTGCACACATATCTGTAGAACATCACAGATTTTTGTCAGACCCATTTGAAGAGTCAGAAATATCGGACGCAATCTCTCAATGTGGAAGCAACAAGAGCCCAGGACCGGATAATTTTAATTTTCTTTTTATTAAACACTTTCTGCAACTAATGAAACCTGATATTTGTTTGCTGTTTTCTAAATTTTGCAGGAATTGCTCACTGGCTAGGGGTTTTAACTCCGCCCACATCACACTGATTGCCAAAGGAAAAGAGCCATTGGAGGTGCAAGATTATAGGCCCATAACCCTTATAGATGCTATACCAAAAATTCTATCCAAAGTCATGTCCATCAGATTGAGTGCAGTGCTACCAGATCTGATATCAGTGCAATATATGGGTTTCATGAAGGCCATAAGACTAAGAGAGGGAGTCATGGTGGCTAATGAAGTTGTAGATGAGATTAGGAAGCTTCATGGTCAGGCCTTGATCCTAAAAATCGACTTTGAAAAAACTTTTGACACCTTAAACTGGAGCTACCTATTCGGAGTGATGGCTAACATGGGGTTGCCATTTTGTTGGATTTGGTGGATCAAGGCACTGCTACAATATTCTTCAGCCTCAATTCTAATTAATGGTAGCCCCACATCACAGTTCTACATTTCAAGAGGTCTAAGATAAGGAGACCCAATGTCCCCCTTTGTTTTTTCTCATAGTTGCTGAGGGGCTTTCCAGAATGATCACCAAAGCAGTGGACATGAAACTCTTGAAACCTTTGTATATTGGTAGAGATGAGGTCCCTATCTCCCACTTACAATTTGCAGACGATACCATTGTCTTCGTGCAAGCCACTTGGGATACAATAAGAATGTACAGAGCTATCTTTCTCAACTTGGAAGCAATCTTTGGTTTAAAGATCAATTACAGAAAGACTCATTTAATGAGGATCAATGTTCCAGAGCAGTGCTTAAATGCAATGGCTGAATATTTTGGATGTCCTACAGACTGCATACCCTTCAATTATCTGGGAATCACAATAGAAGCTAATCCGCAAAAGACCAACACATGGAAACCAGTCATAGATAAGATATCAAAAAGATTGCTTAGCTGGGAACACAAGTTCATACCAGATGAGGGCAGCTGATTCTACTTAATTATGTGTTGTCCAATATACCTGCACATTTCTTCAGTTTTTACAAGGCTCCACGGTCAGTGATCAAGTAAATCAGTACGATCACGAAGAGTTTCTTCTGGCGACAGACTTCAGAGAGAAAGAAAGTACACTGGGATTCCTGGAATAAGCTGCTTGCACCTACCTGCCAAGGGGGATTGGGAGTTAAAGAACCGGAGGCTATCAATTTGTCACTACTAGACAAATGGGGTGAGAGATTGCTGCAAGGAGGATCCACCCTTGCCCACAGGGTCATCAGTTCTAAATACTCAGAGAGAGGCAGACTAAGACTAGGTGACCAACATGAACTCAAACAACTGAACCCTGCTCTCATACAACAGAGGAGATAAAAAAGATATGCTTCTAAATGGTGGTCAGGATTGCAATCGGTACTTACTGTGTCTTGGTTTAATGAGATGTACTGTATCAAAGTTGGTAATGGAGTGGGAATCCTATTCTGGAAGGATAAATGGTGTGGTACAATTATATTGGCAGAGAAGTACTCTCGGTTGTTCATTGCTGCTGAAGACAAGGAGGCAACAATTGCTCAGTCAGGGAGATGGGATGGCGAGACATGGACCTGGGAATGGGCATGGAGAAGACTCTTGAGAGGTAATGAACCTTCATACTATCAAGACATGATAATATGCTTGCAGGATAGGTCCCCTACAGCTCAAGGAGCAGACAAACACAACTACTTAGGGAGCATGAGTGGACTATACATTGTCAAAGAGGCTTATAAGCAAATCTGCCTATCCACACACCCTGCTTTTACCAGCCTCGAAGGGCAGCTTATGCAGTATGTTTGGAACCAGTTTGTACCCAAAAAAATTAGTATCTTCCCGTGGAAGATACAAAACTCACTTCATGTAAAGGCTGTTCTGAGGGGAAGAAGAACTATTCCAGTGGATCAGAATATAAGTTGCACTTTTTGTCGTGATAAAGAGGAAACCACTGAACATTTGTTCAACTCCTGTACAACTACAACCGATGTGTGAACCAAAATAAATACTTGGTTGAATATCAGCAGCAACTTAGTGGAAGGCAATGAACAAGGGACATCAATCCAAGCCTTCATTAATATCAAACCTGTTGGTGTAAATAAAACATCCTGGACTTCAATTTGGTTGGCCACAGCATGGATAGTCTGGAGAAGTAGAAACAAGCTTCACTTGACGGCTGAGGAAGTGAACACATCTCAAATGTTACACAAAATACAATGCATGACATGGCAATGAACCAAGGCTGTGCAAGGGATGCACCTCTTTCCTTATTCTTTGATAGACTGGATGGTTAATCCATTGATTTGTATGTCTTTCTAAATTTTGAAATTCTGACTGTGATTAAACTTCCATATGTACTACAATATGGTTGCCACATTAGGTGCACCGAAGAGGTTTATACCAGTTAATTCAAAACAACGAAGCCTCTGCCATAGCAGTATACATGATGGAAGATGGAGAAGGAACAGTTTATGGAAAACTGCAGAGATAGGTAAATGAGAAACGAGCTCAGATACTGAAAATTCAGGTACCTCTTCCGGGAAATAATGAGTAGCAGAAGTGGCTTCAGGAATACTATCCTGCTATTGTTTGGAGTAACTATGTTTATCATACATTTTTTGGTTCACGAATTATCCTTTCAGATTTTGTGTGGTACAGGTACACAAAGGTACTTCTAGAAGACCCGTACAAGATTGAGACTTACATGGACATTGAGACTTCACACCCCGTACAACACATGAGATAATGATTACATGACTCTTAGTCTCCGGAAGCTTTTAGGCATGTAGGGAGAGTTGTGTACCAACCCATTGTCGTGTTCTAAAAGTCACAAGTGAGCTGTGTACCGTCCATAGGACGATAAGTTGACAGCAACGATCATTGGCAAGCAATAAAATAATAGATACGACAACTGGCTTGATAAGTTGGCAGTAAAGACACCTGCTGCTTGTTATCTAAACGTCATAGGTGAGTTGTGTACCATCCATAGGACGATAAGCTGACAGCTACGATCCTTGGCAAGCAATAAAATAATAGATACAGGCTACCTGCTTAGCAGTGAAGGATAGAGATCACTGATGTATATTTATTATATCTAGTGTCGTTGTAGTTTCAAGAGCGGTCTGTGCTCTTTGTTCGGAACTTTATTTATGTAAATATTTTATTTCAATAAATTTTCAGCTTAACTAAAAAAAACATGATCTTTTATAATGAGAAATTAAAACTTTCAGTATGTTATCAATATGTACATCATAATAGATATATACAATCAAGTATGATGATGCATCATTTGGGTGGCAAACTCTTCTAGATTATCACAAATATCTTTAGGTCGTTATTGTCATAAAAGATCGACATGGCCACAATGTTTCTTATCCAAATTATTTGTTTTAATTGCATTTTCTATGGTGTCTTCAAGACCAATAATATCAAGATGATTTAGGCATGTAGAATCAATAATCTTTTAAGTGATATATCTCAATATCAATCTTTATATTATTTCCAATATAATCACTTTTAGAATAGATTTGCTCATATGCGATCCAAATACATTCTTCCATAGTATACTTATCTTTGATGTGGCCACATTATGTCAAACAAATATGAAATGACTAAATTGTTAGACTCGGTGTCCTGTGAGCCATGTATTGAACAACAGAATGCTAATTGAATGGAATTTACATTTTTCTTATTTATTTATGTTATGTGTTGGATATAAAATCAAACAACAACGGAATTCAATGATTGCAATAAATGTACCTTGACTGTCCAACAAGAGGCGCCGTGTGGGAGAATTGGTCTTACAGATTTGCAATCTAAAATTAATTATGCGGTCGTACAGGTTAAGTTCTATAAAGATTTGAGTTGGGATTTCAAGGCTTTATAAGACCATTGGAGTTGTCCAGAAATCCTTGTGAAGAAAGTGACTGATCTAGGTCATTGGTGTAGTGTCGCCTAGATGAAAACTCCTATATGTGGAAAAGCATTTCTACATAGGACTGACGGAAATGTGAAAATGATATCTTTAATCTCTGTTAGCCAAGGAAAATTATATCACATCATAAAGATGATAATGTATAAGCTATTTTCATCTTGAGTGCCCTGAGTGACTATTGTCTATGACGTTTGGTTCTTTGACTTGATCGATAAGATCTAGCTGCGATTGCGTAAGTCGAATCCCTTGCATCTTGGGAGCTGAATGAAGTAGATAACCCTGAATCCTTAGTACATGATAGAATTCATACATCGCTTTGCCCCGTACAGTTGAGTGTTTAATTGGTTCCCATGAGGGATTTCTTCAGTACTTAAATGAGAACACTCAACCGCGACTGAAGATTCATTGGAATAATTTATTCATTAGAGAGTTAACAATACTTGTGGCATCAGATACATTTATGCGGGTTAACGAACATTGGACTTAGGCCTATTTGTGAACATTGATTGAAGGATAACGTATACATAATAATTATATCACTGGACGCCCATAAAGTAATCTTTGAGTAAAAAAGTTCTTATGAGTTGAGAGTTCAACTTCGTTCTAATAGTAGTATGTTCACAAAGCTAAAAAATAAGTGACTCAGCGAAAGAGTTATATGCATGATCATTATTTGTAAGCTCACTCTATGGGTCATCAGTCCTAAGCTGGCTTACGAAGGATGTAGTACTTTGTATGAAATTGCTCAAAAAAATTAGATACAAGATAATGAGAAGTTTACAAAATGATAAAAAAAAATAAAGATGATCGTTTTGAGAAAATGAAGCACAAGCTAAATATGGAGGCATCACACATGGGCATGCCTCGGACATTTCGAACTTCATGTCTCTTATAATTTCTATATCCAAAATCCTTTTATCTTCACCTAAATCTTTCATTTCAAATCCAGAGTTTAATCTCAACTTTAATTAACTGATTTCATCCTTAAATTTACTCATAATGAGCATGTCATCCACACACAACAGCAAAAACACAGAAGCAGTTTCAGAATGTTTGAAATATAAACAGGGTCATAATTGTTTATACTAAAACCTAGATCACATATAAAAGAATTAAATCTTTTATACCACTGCCTAGGTGCTTGTTTTAAACTCTATAAAGATTTTTTCAGAGAGCAAACATTGTCAGGTTTTCTCATATCTACAAAATCGAGGTGCTGATCCATAAAGATATGCTCCTCTAGTTCACCATTTAGAAATGCAATTTTAACGTAAAGTTGCTACAATTCTAAATCCAAGAAAGCCACATAAGCAAGTATAATATGAATAGTCTTATACGTGGCAGCATGAGAGAATATTTCATTATAGTCAATGCAATCTTTTTGAGAAAAACCTTAAGCTAATAATCTAGCTTTATACATGGATCAGAATCTTTAAGCTTAAAAATCCACTTACACCCTACTGTTTTCAGATTTTTAGGCTTGGGTACTGATATGAACCTAGCCAACTTGTGACTAAACCCAATACCAATATTGGTGGTTCGAAAGAAAGGATCAAAAAATTGACAAACTTGTCGAGAATTTGAC
>JAOWBN010003756.1:0-11272 GCA_028565015.1 Pinguicula moranensis | reverse complement strand
CCCTAACTGACTCTAAAACTATAATTCCCATAAAACTCTATTTAATCATAAATCTATTTAATATCAAATACCAACATCAACAATATATATATATATATATATATATTATATACGGTATTAACTAATAATTTGAGAACCAACCTGTTTTCTTCTTCTTCCAAGTCCTGGAAGTTAATTGCAGTAATGCGCAACTGGAAACTTGTCTGCAGGGTTGCATAGCAAAAGTCATTCTTTAGAACATACGAAATGCCTAATCTGTGCATAATTTCTGAGAAATTAATTTTTTTTTGGACAAGTTTTCTCAGCAATTACTAGTTCTTGACTATTTGTTTTCAGCTATCATATTTAGTTTGGAGAAAAGCTGTTTGCTTCATCATCCATTTGCTTTGTTTTTTAAAAGTGTTACCTAACATTCTCCCTTTATCCTATTCTTATACGTAGGAATGGACTTTCAACAGAAAAAAAGCAGATATCTTTTCTAGACGTTCTGCCTGATGATGCACAGATCTCCAGAGAAGAGAGGGTATTTCGTTTTTGGCTAAATAGTCAGGGAAGTTCTTCTTACATAGAAAATGTCTTCGAAGACCTCAGGAATGGGTGAGCACTTGTTGATTACTTCTCCCTCCACTTCACAACTTTCAGAAGCCTAACTGCTATGCCCTTGTTACAGCTTTATTTCCTATTATCTTTGGCAATAACTTGCCTTTGTCTGCAGATGGCTCCTACTAGAGACACTCGACAAGGTATATCCAGGAATAGTCAATTGGAAAATTGCTTCTAGGCCGCCGATCAAAATGCCATTTCGAAAAGTAGAAAATTGCAACCAAGTTGTCAAGATTGGAAAGCAACTGAAATTTTCCCTCGTGAATATTGCTGGAAATGACATCGTTCAAGGAAATAAGAAGCTAATATTGGGTATCTGCTTAGTAACTACATCTTTTTCGTTTTACTGCAGCATATGTTGTCAACAATTTTCTGATATTGAATCCTCTTACGTGAACTAACAATCTTTAGGGTTAATTTTCAGCCTATCTATGGCAATTGATGCGATATCAAATGCTTCAGTTATTGAAGAGCTTAAGATTTCATTCCTCCCACGGGAAGGAAATTTCTGATGCTGACATTCTAGAGTGGGCCAACAACAAAGTGAGAAATTCCAAGAGCTGGACCCGTATAGAGAGCTTCAGGGTATAAATCTGTTAACTAGCCATCTTTTTTCCACACATCTAAACACCACCATTAGCATTATCCACCATCTCTGATGCTTTAGCAAGTGCATATTTGTTAGCGGGGCACTTAAGTTCTAATTATCTGAAAAGCTCTCTCTGTCTATGTTTTATTTTCTGGATCAAAATGCAGGATAAGCATTTATCTGATGGCATATTTTTCCTCGAGCTACTTAGTTCTGTGCACCCAAGATCTGTCAACTGGAGTCTTGTTTCAAAAGGTTCAACAGGTATGCTCTTTTCCTTTCTCTTATTTGTTTCTGTTGCAACCGGGTTGTACTCTCTTGATTCAATTAGTGAGCATTACTTTTATATATGTACTTTAATCAATGTAGATGAGGAGAAGAGGATGAATGCAACATACATCATAAGTATCGCAAGAAAACTTGGTTGTTCAATATTTTTGTTACCTGAAGACATAGTTGAGGTAATCATTGTTCCTTCCCTAAAATATGAGAAAAAAACTCACTGAATTCACTATGCTAAGCAATCCATTTCAACTTTCTTTTTCTAAAATTTTATCAGGTAAACCAAAAAATGATGCTCATGTTGACAGCAAGTATAATGTACTGGACTTTGAAGCCACCCTCCATTGGAGAGGGGCCTTGTGGAGGATCTTTAGACAGTGAGAATGGAAGCCTTGCTGATTCAAGCTCAAACACAACAATGGATGATTCTGCATCCGATTCGTCAATTGAAGACAGCAGCAGCAGTTAATGGTGCCTATACACACTCTCCTGACAATTAAAACCGACGAGTAAAGCGCACTATATTGAAGGTTGATTCGAGGTTTGAATTACGGGTGCTTGATCTTTAGCGTATTTGAGCATTTGAGTGCTGCTTCTGCCGAAGCAAAAAAGGAGCAGTTCGTGTGTATAGTGTAAACCTGTGTTTGGATTGAAATGCTCTAGCCAACACATCAATATAAATTTGTTGTGTATTGTGATTCTTTAACGGCATATTACTTATTAGCCTATAAGAAGAATTCATGCTGTATGAATTTTTCATCTTCTCTATTGCCCTGTATAGAAAGTGGATAATGGAATCTCCGAGTGCGGGCAGCTGTCTCTTGGTTTAGACCCACTTACCAAAACAAAAAAATCTGTAAAACCCTTGTTATTGGCCAGAAATGATATAGCGAAGTCTTAGCAAGAAATTTCACGGTGTTTAACATTAATCTCCATGTATTTAATACTAATTTCAATCGTTCATTTGGTATTAAACACGTGGAACCCACCATTCTTGTAAAATGCGTGCCCAAAATTTCGTGCGCTATATCATTTCTCCTTGTTGGCCTTGTGAGATATAATATTTACCCCATTGTCCAAATAAGTATTTTAGTAATACTTCACCTCAAATAAAAAAAAAAGATCATTTTAACTTTTATAATAAATTCAAAAAAAAGAATAAAAAATAAAAATAAGTAAAATATAATATAATTATAATAAAACAACAAAATTGAAGGAGCCAAAATTTGCAAAGCCCATGAGAATAATTCAGCCCAGCCCACCAAAGAGACCTAAAAACCCAAAAGAAGGACCACAACTCCTAAGCCCAGAACAAAGGCAGCGATAAAAATGTTAGCGGTAAATATCTGTCTAAGGGAAACGACGAGAAATGATATAGCGCAAGAATTCTTGCCACAAGAAACCCAAGAAACGATGGGTTTCACAGAAATAGATGATTGTGATGAGTTTGGGTTGGTGGTCCCAACATAAATAAATGGATAGAATCAATTTCTTGTATTTCTTGTGGCAAGAATTCTTGCGCTATATAATTTCTCGAAAATGACACATGTGCCCTTTCAACCATCACGTGGCCAGCATGGAAATTGATCAGACCAAACCAATATGAAACCCACACTTCCTATCTCTATCTATAAACACCACAAAATATTGCTCGCCTTCTCAATCCAAACGTTTGAAGCCCGTATAATAAAGATCCATATCTATTTAGGTTCGAACAACAAACAATAAAAAATGCTGAAAAAAAAGTAGAAAGTTTAGAAATAGAATCTTATTTAGCCCCTGTTTTGTGTCGCCTTCTTGAAATTATAATTGGCTTATAAGCACCTTTTTTCAAAAAATAACTCATCATTTTTTGAAAAAAGGTTCTTATAAGCCAATTATAAGCATAAGAAGGCAGCACAAAATACCCCATTATTTCAAAATAACCCTAGGGTTTAGATACAAACAGTTCCAATAATTGTACTTAGGTTTCTAATTTATTTAAATAGCAACACTCCTCCTCAAGATAGTCAAAAAAAATATCAACTAAATTCATCTTGTTAAAAAGTCTATCCAAATTCAGAGAACTAAGGCCCTTCGTGAGACCATCAACAACTTGCTGCTTGATGGTGACATGTCTCAACTTCAGTAGTCTACTGCTCAACTTCTGACTGATGTAGAACCTATCAATCTCCATAAGTTTGGTTCTATCATGCTGCACAGGGTTGTAGGCAATACTGATTGCTGATTTGTTATCACACCATAACTTTATTTGGAACTCCCGATCCATCTTGAGCTCCACAAGCATGGATCTCAACCAAATTATCTCTGCAACACTCAGGATCATGACTCTGTAATCTGCTTTAGTTGTAAAACGAGCCACTACAGTTTATTTCTTACTCCTCCAAAAGACTAGATTGTCTCATATGAACATGCAATATCCAGACGTGGATACCATATCATCGGCACAACTAGCCTAGTCCGATTCACTGTAGCCACTAGCCTCAATGTTAAGATGCTCATTTCCCTGGTGCAATTTTCGGATACCTCAATATCCGATATACTGCGTATAGGTAACCCTTACTAGGATCATACTAGTACTTGCTCACCACACTCACACTAAATGATATATCTGGTCGGGTATGGTTCATATAAAACAATCGACGTACTAATCTCTGATCTCTCCCTGTCAATTGGTTCCCCTGGTTTTGCACTCAACTTTTATCTCTGATCAATCAGCATACTAACAGACTTGCAACCCATCATACCTGTCTCCCGGAGTAAATCTAGAACATACTTCCTTTGGCCCATGAGCTACTTCAATTCTAAAGAAGTACTTTAGTTGGCCCATGTCCTTCACCTTGAATTCGTTGTCTAGTCTCATCTTTAGCTTCACAATCTCACTCTCATGTCATCCATATACACTGCAAGTATCGTGATATGACCTCCATCCCACCTGAAGAACACTGTAAAACCAACATTGGTTTGTTGATAACTATATTAATCATTGTCTTCCTAAACTTGTCAACCTAATATTGAGGAGATTTGATGTGACCTGTGTTGCATCCGAGACTAAGTCAACAAACCAAGAGGTAGGTCCTACAAATCAAGATGGCCGAGGAGAATTTTTCCCAACAAATTCAAATGATCATGCCCAAAACCGAGCCCAAAGCACCATGACACATCAATTTGGACGTGCCAAGAAGTTTGAAGGGTGGAGTCCAAGTCATGTGTTTGCCAAAATGGGATAAAGGAGATTAATCTATTACTCAAAGGCCTGGTCATAGTTTATATTTAATGCATTCCTAAAATCTAGATTAGTATGTTAAATGCACCCCCTTGGTCTATAAAGGGGGTTAGGGACAAACCAGATGAGGGAGTTTAGATTTGATTTAAGCTTTAGACTTTTTGTGAGACATTGAGTTCTCTTTTATAAAACTTTCTCTTTCGACTAATCTATTACTTTGTTTCGAGTTTTAGTGGTGTCGAGCAAGATTTATCCTTTGGTTCTTGATTGAGACAAGTTCTTTTCAGAGTTCCAATTGTTGGCACACATAGGCTTGGTTCCTATTTCTTCAATAGGTCACGAGTCAATTACTCGACAACATTTTCAAATTTGAACCTTCTTGAACCACCAATATTGGTACTGGGTTTAGTCACAAGTTGGTTAGGTTCATATTATTTGGTATCAGATCTCAGATTTGAGCAACATTGGGCTATCCTTGATTGAGCGAATTGGAGACGTATAATTACTGTACGAGAGGTAGAGAGATAGGGGTATGGAGGATTATACGGGGTATATTTAGCAGGTATCGGGGTGGCACGTATTCCCTTACCTATATACTTACATACCTGCATACGTACTCACATAATTACTTATCTGCCTATTGATCTAGTTCATTAAATGTATATTAAGTCATCTAATTGTTTATGCAGGTGGGCGATCACCGATCCCTCTCTCTCTCTCTTTTTATTTTATTTTATTCTATTTTATTTTTATTTTTTTATTTTTTTATTTTTATTTTTATTTTTATTTTTATTTTTTTGGTGTGTTTGTGTGCAAAGAGCCGGGGGTCTGTACGGAAATAGTCTCCTGATCTCTTGCTAAAGGCCAGGATATGACTGTGTACATCTCACCCTTCCCAGATCCTGCCTAAAGGCGGGATATACTTGGTACGTTTAGTTTGGGCTATCTTTGATGGCGTTGGTTTCCGACTCTTTATAGTCGACGGTTCACTTTCTTTTATGGTAGATTTATCTTCTTCTATATTCTATCTTCTTTTATTTATTGTTACTTTGTTGATTTAAAAAAAAAACATTTTACGATCAATTCAAAACCAAGGGGTGAAGGCCGAAAATATTTTACAAAAGGAAAGAACCTACAAAAGTGTCTCCTTTCTTGAAGAAAAAGAAAAGAAGTATAAATCAGCAAGAGATCTCTTCTCTATATAGGGATTGGTTTTTCATTCTTGATACCTTTTTTTCTTCAATTCTACGCGTGTTCATCCCTTAAAGGCCAACCAACATAGATCAAGTTCTGGTTCTTGTAAACCGTTGCTAGACTTGACAAGTTTTGGATTGAGTCATAAGAGAGTTGAATAAAGGACACAAGAGAACTCATGAGTGGTAAAAGGCTTGAGTGATGGGTTCATAAGAGTGAAGAAAAATCAAATTTTGGTGCATACATGAGAGTTGAGTCATTATTGAGTGATACCCGTGAGTGAGCAGAGAGAAATTATTTCTAACATGTTTTATTGTAGGTACACACCAATAGATACCCAATTGTAGCGGGTAACGAATAATGCTATGGAGTCCATGAAAGAATGGTTGAAAGCCATTGAGGTTCAAGTGGGAGAAGCTCCACCCTGATAAGGCTAAAGGCGTAGAGACCTTGACTTCCAACACACGGGGGCGAGACACGCACCACCAAGGAGGCAACCCGAGCTACCGAGGAGGCACATTGAAGTAACCATTGAAGAGCTCAATGATCAACTTGATCGGATAGAGAGATGGACATCTCAAGGTCAGTCCTGAAGTTGTACAAAAAAAGCTCCTACGACTATGAGGAAGCTACCATGGGAGACGAACTCAAATTGGAATGAGCTACGCCAATCTGAAGTTGCATCCTCTCACGAGGCAAAACCGAAGAACGCCACTACCATTGGTAACATTCACCTCGTATTTTTCAAACCCGTGATATTCACTGTTTCACCTGTCAAGGTCGGGGTCACACATCCATCCAATGCCCAAACAACAAGGTGATGGATACGAACATCCGAAGAGAGTCCAAGATCGAGAAGGGGGCAACAACCAACATGCTGCCAAAGGAGGATGTTAGTAAAGAGCAAAATGTTGTAATTGAAGATGTACTGGAAAAAAAATTAAACAAAAGAGTCCAAGAGTGAAAACAAATTGAATAAGACCTCGAGTAAAAAAGAATTGAGTGAATAGGAAGATGAGAAGAAAAATGAGTCAAGTGAAAAGAAAGAGTGTAAAAGCAGAAGGAAGGCATTGAACAAAATAAAGTGAGTGAGAAAAGAAAGAGGGAAAATGAGGCTGAGAGAGAAAGTAAAAGAAAGGATGAGAAAAAAAGTGAGGGTAGTGAGGAACAAGAAATTATTTTCTCTTCCAACCATTTCGTTGGATCTTTGCCGAGAAAAGTTCTTTCCTTTTTGCAGGACTCATAGGATATTCTACCCAATAAGCTCACCTTAGGATGGTCTCCAAGCCGGGGAAACAAACCCTCTATTGATTTCATCATTGGAGAATCATTGACCAAACCAACCATGCAAGTCGAGGTAAGACAAACATGGTGGGAAATGCCATGTCCCAAAGGTATATCTCATGTTCCTTATTACACACAAGTTTGCTTAACTTTGAATACTTTCAAGATTGGCATGCAGACGGTTTTGATTTTGGCGATATTGTCAATGCATGTGAAAAAAAATGACATTTGATACATTTTCATGAAAAAAAGAATTCTTATTTCGATAAAGAACATTGTGTATGCATGTGTTTTGATATAGCTAATGTGTTAGAAATATTCCATGGTCAAGTCCTTAAAACTCTTGTGAAAACATGGAAACATTGTTTGATACAAGTTGAAATTGAAAATAAGTTCTCACATTCTAAGGGTGTTCTTGGATTTAAACCATTTTCACACATCAATATAATTCTTCTACCTTTAAATATATGATGACTTGGGTAAAAGGATAGAACTCGTGACAGAAACTCTTGAACATGGGTTTTTACCCTCCTTTGCACTCAAACTAGTTAAATGGCTGGATTCATTCTGAGCAAAGTAAACTTTGTTTTGCAGGTGTGTCTTCTAGAGTGTCACCCCTTACCTCGAGACCGAGGAATTGAGCCACAAATTTGTATCATGTTGGGAGCATTCTTCCCGGATCAGCCAACATGGATTAAAAAGTTTTTAGAGGACAAATACGAACAAAGAAATATTCATTCGAGTATAGCTCAAGGTAACGAAAAGGTGGTTAGTCCTAAATGGAACCAAATGTATATTCCACCTTCTCCTTTTTACATGCTAGTACGTCAGTACGTGTTAGGAAACACCTCAAGGATGTGCACACATCGGTCTTTGTTTTCCATGTCATATTTACCACCTATGAAAGCCTAGCATCCAGCAAGCCCATGAGATATGGCACATGTTTAAATTTTATACCTCAATGATGTATGCCTATGCGTTTAAAGTAAAAGTTGCATGATGATATGGGACATTTTGAATTGATCCAAGTCATAGGAACGTTGAGTGATCCTATAGCGCACGACATGTTTGTAAAAGAATTTCATAATGAAGGCATGATAGATCAATTTGGTTTGAGACATTTTTGGAATCCTATATGATCATTTCTTTGACACTTGCATAGCAACACGAAAAGGATATCCTCCTTATGATGATTCTACAAACAAATGTTCACATTTCAAGTTTGTCAATGAACTTAGGCCATCATCGCATTCACCAATTTGGCTCTTGAGCGAGAACTTGAACCTAGGTGGCACAAGGAAGGACAATACTGTCAGAATGAAGCACGAGAAGGCTCACAAGACTTGCCTACAAGGTGAGTTCGTACACATACACATTCTGAAGATACTAATCTTTTTGTGTTTGATGTAGGTCAGGATTTGAGGATAAATCCTTTTCGAGAAGGAGGCAATGATGCAACCAAAGTTCCACCAAGAGCCAAAGGAAGCAAGATGGCATCCCGAGGGGCGATGATGATGCAAACCGTGTTGCTCCACCATTAATCAAGGCACTCCAAGTGAAGACTCGAGGGGAAGATTCTTTGGAGTTACCAAAGAGGCCCTATAACTTGAGCATAGTTGAGAATGTTCAAAGAAGGCCTTGCCTTGATGATTCAAAAATTGTGGATCGAATCATTTTCATTCCAAGAAGGAGACTCAGCCCAAGACCAACTAGGCTATCCAAGACTATTGGACTTCAAACCATCAAGGAATGATTGGCCCCACAACCCAATATGTACCAAAAACCCACTTCGTACATGTTATAGGACCATGCAATCTCATGTATGTCCACAACCCAGATGGATCAAAAGCCCAAGCATGCCACCTTCAAGATTCCCAAACATACCACCTTCATGTTTCCATGCACATCAACATGGAAACCTCATGGAATTCCATGCACAACAACATGGAAACATCAAGATTAAGGAATTCCATGCACGTGAAAGCCATCATGGAAGCCATACAAATCAAGTTCAAAGGACTCACATGACTTTCCAAGAGCCCATTCAAACTTCACACAACCTTCGCATGCAAATTCATGCATGCCATGGTCAAAGGAAATGCTGAAGGGTTTAATACATGAAGTCCACACAAACCATGCATGCAATGCACGATCAAGGTAGAATTAAAAGCAACTTGGAAGGTTGGCCATATTGACCAAACTCTAAGCAAAGAAGAAGGAATGAAGGATGTACCAACAACTGAAAGGACATGGTCAACATTTGTCATTAATGTATTTATGTATCATAGTTAATACCCATGCACGGAGCATTTTTCCTATAAAAGGGCACTTGGTTAAACCTAAATGCATCTTTTTGGCTTCTTTTATCAAAGATAGGTGTGAGCTTTTGTAAACTTTAAGCTTCGTGAGATATTGAGTTTTCCTAGTCTTTCATAAGACTTTCTCTTTCGACTTATCTATTACTTTGTTTTGAGTTTTAATGGCTTCGAGCAAGACTTATCCTTTGGATCTTGGTTGAGACAAGTTCTCTTCAGGGGTTTAATTGGAGGTGTCTTTCATTTTGAAACACACCAAAACACATAGGCTTAATTTTCACCTCATTATAGGTGACAGGTCAAGTACTCAACAACATTTTCAAATTGTCAATCCTTTTGAACCACCAATATAGGTATTGGGTTTAGTCACAAGTTGGCTGGGTTCATAACAAGATTGCTTCAACCCATATAAAGACTTTCTGAGCCTGCAAACCTTACTAGCCATCTGATTGGTGCCAAAGCCCGGGGTAATTTTCATGTATACTTCTTTCAACAAGTCACCATGAAGAATACACTCTTCACATCAAGTTGGTGTAACTTTCATCCTTCATCCGCTGCTATAAAGACCAGGGTCATGACTGTGCTCATCTTCGCCATTGTGCGAAGGTCTCATTATAATCAATGCCATAAATTTGATTGTATCCTTTTGCTATCAATCATTTTTTATAGCGTTCAACTTTGCACTCCTGATTCTGCTTTACAGTAAAGAACTACTTGCATTCAACTGCCTTCTTACCAGGTAGTAATGGTACGAGATGCCAGATTTTATTCTTTGCAAAAGCCTCAAGCTCCTTTATCATGGCAGTTTTCCACGTCGGATCTTTTTTAGCAACTTGCTAACACTTAGGGATCGAGACAATGTTCAAATATGCAATGAATGCTCTATGTTTGGGAGATATATTTAAGTACGAGACAGAATCAGCAATATCATGGGAATGAGCAATATTTTGGAAAAAATCATATTGGTCAGGTGAAACTCCCGCATTGCTGTGAGTGGTCCACCTAACCGACTGGGGGTTCGGAGAAATAATATCAATGAGAGGAATAATATCACCTGAAGAGACTGGGGGGTCTACAGTAAGTGGTAAAGATGAGGGTGCCCCCAGAGTCAAAGCAAACAAATACACTAGACATGGGACAGGCAAAGGCGACTCAAGAAACTCTCTAGTCTCCTCTCTTTTCTGCCACCGAACATGAGGGTGATGTCTAGTGTACACTAAGTGTGGCTCCCCATGAGCCTCAATCTCCCTCTCATTAATCAAATCCTCATCAGTCTTCACCTCTACCGTCGGCTCCACAGTCTGTGACTTACTAACCGTACAAGGACAAGAAATGTCCCCAACCCTTACTATCACCGGCTCACCTCCATCAATACAACTCTCCCCCTTTCACTGTACAACTCCAGGCAAACCCTCAAAAGGTCAGGATGTATGAGAAGTACAACTTATGCTACTCGACATGTAACATTCATACTCACGAACAATCTTCACTCAACTGGACTCCAACAAACATATCCTTTCTGATTCGCTGAATACCCCACAAATACATTCTTGATGGCCATCGGATCCAGTTTTCCTACCATTGGTCTATTATCCTACACAAAACATACACGATCGAAAGCCCTCAAGGGGATAGTATCTCCTTTCATACCGTTCCAGATCCAAAATGGAGAATTCTACTCCCAGATTCGGGATGGTATCCCTGTTAGTGTTATGTCCTAAGGCCAATCACCTTAGGCCCATGTATTAACACTTTTATGTTGTATATATGATTGTAGCA
>JAOWBN010003745.1:0-11273 GCA_028565015.1 Pinguicula moranensis | reverse complement strand
GCGTTCCCTCCGCGAAGGATGTTAAATCGAAATATCGGCTTGCGAAGGACATTGTTCTGCATTCGCCCGCTCCACGAAATTTTGCAGGCGGATGCAGAGCCCCGCGAAATTCGCATAAGTAGCCTATAAAAAAACAAATAAAAATCGTGGGGCAGACGGATGTGGAACCAAGGAATCCGCCCGCATATATTTTATATTTAAATTAAAAAAAATAAATGAAAATCACACAATTTTGAAGATTAAAATTATAATTTTGCAATAAACTTATGCAGACGGACGCGAAATTCCGCAAAGCAAAAAACTTTATTTCTGCATTTCGCTTGCATAAATTTGCGTAACGCTATTTTTCATCCGCATTCGTCTGTATTCCACACGAACGCAGGCTTAGGATGCGGTAACGGCTGGGCGTAGGCGGGCACGAAATTTCCAAATCCTTTCCACAGGCCTACATCACCCCTATTACCAAGGGCGTACCCAGGGGGCCTGCTCCTCCCCACCCCCGGAGTTACCTTTACCCTACCCTATTTTATTCATCCAAAAAATATTTTTAAATTTTTTTTTATTGTATTTTGTTTATTTTATTGAATTTTTTAATTTAAATTTTGATGATTTTTCTAAAAAAAAATCGGCTCGGGGGATCTCGCCCCCGAATCCCAGGCAGGGGACTGCCACCCCCCAGGCCCCCACATCTTCCGTCCAACTCACATTAAATTCCAACATTAACCATTCCTTTTCTAAAATAATTTCTTATAATCACTATAAAAAAAATTATATATCGAATATAAAAAAAAATCCACTCTCCCTAATACTTTTTTTTATCGGTCCGCCATTGCCTATTACTGTTGCCGAACTGCATGTATCCTTATCCTGTGCACTGTTTTATTTTTAGCTTACTTTTGATTTATTTTAGCTTTCCATAGCCTTTTTCGTTGTTCTCTGCCAAGCGAAAAAAATATATTATCCTGACGTTGATTGTGAGAGTTGGGAAAGTTGGGAGTTGGGACCAATCCTACTCCCCAGACCCCATGTCTGACGTGCATCGGTCACCTTAATTGCTTATGAGGATTACCTTCTGCAGAAATTAATTAATGCAGTCCCTAACAATAATATTCAAATTTTATAATCAACAAACTTCATTTTCACATTATAATGATTGGGAAAAATAGACTTGAAACCACATAACAACGTTGTGATTAGGGATGAGAAAAAAATTATTGATTATTTGATTAATCGAAGTGAAATACCAAAAAATTTCAATTATTTAACTATTTAATTCGATTATGATTATGAAATATCGTAATCGAACCTTATTCAATTTGATTATTGACTACAATTATAATTGAAAAATGATTTGTTTTTTATTTTTAAAATAACGTCATTTTTATAACCAATTTTTTTATTTGGTTAGGCTATGCGTCGATTTTTCGATTATCCGAATAACCGACAATTTTAGTAGTTTTTAAAAAATATATTCAATTATCGATTAATCAAAAACTGAATAACCAATTTTTTTATTATTTGATTATTTCAACCTTGTTCGGTTCGGTCACGATTATGGTCATAATTGAATCGAATCACCGAATGATCACTCCTAGCTGAGATTAGAGGTCGGCAGATGAACGAGAACAAGGCCAAACTTACCCGTTTTGCCTAACCTACACTACTAGGTTCGCCAATCCGACTTGCTCGTTTGTCGTCAATGGGTCTTGTTGGCTTAAATGGGTCGTTTATAAAAGGTTCGCAAACCCGCTCATGTCAGCCTATATTTTTATTTTTATTTTATATATTTTTAATTTTTAACATTTTTTTATTAATTTTATTTTATAATATAATTGGCATGCCAAACCATCATATCGGGCTCAAAAATTGAGTCTGGTCCGACACAACTACAAATACGGAGTTGGCTTGTACCAACCGTTTGAGTCATGGCTCAAATTGCCCATTTTAAAATGGGCAACGTCGGTAATTAACTATTTAAAAAGGTCAGCCAAATTCGGACAATTTAGTCCAATCCATATGCATATCTCTACTCATAATTTAGTTTTTTTACTTAGTAGTCCGGAACTGCATATTTTATCACATGATTTCTCTATATTTAAGTTGTTAGTATCGCTTACTTTTCTGCTTGATCAACTGTATTTTTTCAAAAATATCGTAACACAACCTCATATTCTGAAATATTTTTTTTCTACATTTAATAACTCGTTACAATATGGCCCTGTGTAGCATCACTTGATTAATCTCCTGAAAATGACATTTTAACTTATTTGATCAGAATAAAATAGTTTGATCGAATAAGTATGTTTCGTGAACACAATCGTTTACCTTTTAAGTTGATAGAAAAAAATAAGTTACTTAATGAACCTAATTAAAAAATAAATCACTAGTTTCTAATCTAAATCCAATTTGATAAAAATAACCTATGTAACCTTCCCAGACATTGCCTTAAATTATTGACCGCAGAAAATAGTTTTTTCCATTCATGAAGTAAATGTATTCAACCAGCCTCTGTACAGAAACGTCACTTGAAATTTAATTCCTTACACAAGTACGATTCCTTTACAGTTAATACCCATTCGTATTCATAGATAACTAGTAATTGCCCGTGCCCTCAGGGCACTGATGTCAAAACATACACCAGCCCTTAAAAAAAAAAAAAAAAAAAAAAAAAAAAATAGCGTTACTGTTCCACACGTTACTGTAGGTGAATAGTATTTTTTGCTGAGTTGGACAACTCCCGCTTAATAATATAGATGACGTTTTTTTTGGAAAGATAGTAGTACGTTTAAAATCATATAACCTACCCAAAAAAGAACTCAATAAGGGTGAAAGAAACGTCATAATACATAGTTTTTATTTGTCCTACATCATACTAAGGTAACAGTGGCCAATTTTTTTATGGTTTGAATAAACTAGGACGGATTAGGTTAAATTAGTTTTGATTGGGTATTCACGTTTACATATTACGGTAAAAATTAGAATATTCAAATTTATTTTTTTATTTTTTAGATTATTTTATTATTAATATCGATTGGATATACATATTCAAAAATTATTATGAGCAACACAGAGGCCAACAATTTTGCAGGTAGTTTCGTAATAACAAGTGTCAGATCAAATTATTCATCAAAATATTGAACTATCAAAAATAATTATAATAAAGAATTATAAAAATAATATATATCATTCAAATTAGTTAACATATAAATATTTGATTGTGCTAATAAATATCATTAATGACTTCTAGGCCTGGTGGTTTTAATTAAAGATGTCATGAAATCCACACAGGTTCGAAGCTGTACTGGATCACGAATTTCGGCTTTCAATTTTTGAAAAAAGATACTAACCTGGATTCAATCCTTTATCTCACTGAATGAAAACACGGTTATTAAACCAACTCATCTAGAACATATTTGTGCTATAAGTTTGAAGTATTACGTATATAAAAGGAGACCAAATTAAAAAATTATTATTTTTTACATAGTAATTTGTTGTTTTTAAAAATTGGGGGGACCAGGCTACCTCCGCCTCTGGTAGCAAGCCAGGGGGGACTAGGCCGGTGGCCAATTCAATAAGTTTAGGTGGCAAGATTAAATGAAGTCCTATCTTACAAATTTCACTACTGAATCTTTATTGTGGTAGGATCAAAAATAAAAAACATACGCAAAACTTGAACAGTTGCTATTTAGGGAGCGAGCGCTAGGCTATGTTTTGAGGTTCTCTTTGTAGATGACGGACTGGACTATGGGTCCAAATTTTTTTGTATATGGTTTGGCATTCACCTAAGTTAAAAGGAGACCTAATAATAAAATTAATTTAAAAAAATTAAATAAAAAGGAGGTAAAGTAAAGGAAAAGATAAGTGTAGAGTATTCCCTAAATTTCTCGTTGATTGAATGAAAACTGTTAAAAAAGAGAATTTTTAACTACTATGGAATCATTAAAGTTATTTGTTCTTTCTTTACCTGAAAAGTGTCGCTTGTTCTTTGGAACTTTTCCAAATACCAACCAACATTGTTACATATACCGAGGACCTGCAATGATATAGCGCAAGAATGGTATTGTGTATGAACACACGAATTCGTGCGCAATATCATATATGTTTTTGTGTTAAACAGAGCACAAAATCCAACACAAGAACATATATGATATTACGCACGAATTAGTGCATTCATGCACGCAGAAATTCGTGTGCTATATCATTTCTGACCGAGGACCGGTTATCTATCTTATGTGTCAGGTGGGAGTGGGGGCAGATCAATAGCCCTCCAATCAATTCACTAATCTCTACCATCTTTCTTGAGTAATTATAACTCAAGTTTGTTTTCGCCTTCCGACGTGGCTTTGTGATGTCGTGTCATACTCTTGCTTGAACCATGAAAGTTCAATATTTCTTGATTAGCGTAAAGAAGTGGAAACTGGAAAGCTTTCTTTGGCCTAACTTTACTGTACCTTTGGAACACATAAGCTATCTTTAGGCATGTACCGTTTATGATTTTGATGCACAGTTGATCGTGCAAAGCTGGATTTACATCCGGTCAAGGAGTATTGAATTGTACTTTTGATCATTTTAATGATTGGTATAAATGACCTATTTTGGTTATGAATTCCAAAATCATTACGGCCGCTATATAGGTATAAATGACCCATTTTGGTTAAGAATTTCTAAATCATTGCTGCCCTATATTCTGTAATTCTTAACCACACGGGTATTCAAATCACTTATTAAAATTGACCACACGGGAATCGAAGCACATGCTTGGTGCAACCTCTACCATACCAATGTGTCAATTAAATTATTAATCTTTTTGGTAATTAAATTATTTTAATAAAAAGATCAATTACCCTGAACGATACAACAAAAGCCAGGCAATTTTCCCATGTTCACCGTATGCAAACAGGAGGACTACACCTAAACTAGGGTTGCTCAAAAATATCGATCGGTATTCGGTTACCATACCGAAATATCGATTAAGTTTGGTATTTTGATATTTTCGTAACGGTATCGGTATGGATATATGGTATCGATTTTTAATTGGTTCGGTATCGGTATGGATATATAGTACCAATTTTTAATAGGTTCGTTATTTCGGTATACCGAAATACCGAATAAAAAAAAAGGCCAAAATATAAAAAATAGGCCAAAAAATATATCAAAAAATAAATAAATTGGTATTCGGTACCGAAATACCAAATTTTTTTAGTATTTTGATTCGGTATTATCAAATACCGATTGATAATACCGAATAAGCAGCCCTAGCCTAAACTGTCATGGAGCAAAAATTATGATAACTGGGCTTGTATTTTGTAGCACTAACTATTTCCTAGAAAAGTATTGTGCCAAAGATTCGGACTGGAATGCTGGCCGGGAGTAGCACGATATGTTTTCCTTTGTTTCATTGACAATGAGAATGAGACTAATCTACCTTGTGAATAGGATGTGCTAGCATACCTATCAACCTTATAACCTAGCCCATTTCACATATTGTCTTGGTTGGCCAATGTTGGAAATCATTTTGTGATCCATTTTTGATGTCGGACAGAATAACGATTATTCCGAAGGCTAGTTAAATCAGGCGAATTGCCAAGAAAAACACAAGAAATCGCCCAAAGAAAAACCAGAGACTATGCTCTACGGTTTTGAACAATATTCAATATCAAATTCAGGGTATCAAACTAAGTCCACAAGCCGGACTTTTATAGCTAAAAATCCTAAATTCGAATTTTGCCAAAAAAGGCAAATCCCAAAATTACTCCTAATTAAGATTCAAATAAAAGAAAAGTCAATTTACCATAAATTAGGCCATCAATCAGAATTAATTGACCTTCTTAATTGGCAAATGATTTATTACCTAAAATAGTAAAAATTAACTAAAACTAATAATTCGAAAGATAAGATAGCGGAATTTGAAGAAAACGTATTCTGAGAAAACGTGAACAATGAAGAGACATTTCCGAATTGTTGTCTCATGCGCAATTACGATAACCGTAGCCAAAGATATGCTTAAAATATTAGAGTGCGCCCAAATTAGGAATGTCTTCATTAATTCCTAATTTTGCAGATTGTACTGCATCAGTCAAGGATTTAGGTATTTTAAATAAAGTATTATTAAGAAAATGGGGTTTGCATACTTTTTTCCTATCAACTCAGTTTATTCGTGCATTCGGGCAGGCCTCGTCCTTGATCAACCTCTTCATCTAATATGTTGTAATGTGTGTGGCAAGGCTGTTCCCTTCAAGATTTCTTTCTTCGTTTGGCAGCTAATGCAGAACAAAGTGGCAAACTGTGATAATTTGAACATGAGGTTGTGTAGTCTTCCGCAGACTGCCTGTGGCCTCTATAGGATGGCTCTTAAAATGGTTTCTCATCTATTTTTACACGTATATGGGCACATAGCATCTAGTCAGCCTGCTATGGGTGGTTTGTCCTGTCCTATGTTGGTTTAAATGTTGCTGATGCGCACTACTTGTCTACAACAATATACCCAGTATATTCCCAATTCAGTTGGGATCTGGGAGGTCAGATGTATGCGTCCCTACCCTTATAATTATACAAAGAGATCGTTTTCGTTGCGACCCAATATGCATTATGCACACTACTTGTCTTATATGGCTTTTGTCGTAGGCAAGGTTAACCGGCGGATTTGGGTGGCATTGTGGCAGTGCATTGTGTGGGAAATTAAGTTAACCCACAATCGTTCATTTTTGAAGGTGTCTTTCCCAACGGGCGGCTGTGGTGTCTTTAATAGTTGGTATTCTCTTGCTTTATACTTTGTAATAAATTTGCACCTCTTGTGCACTTAAATGCAAGTTTAACCCATCGAAAAAAAATGATGAACTAGATGACTCTAATTTACCTAAAGAATGGAAAAATGTTAAAAAATCATCATGGTGATCCAGGAGAAAGAATAAGAACAAGATCTTCACTTGGGAATAATGAGAGCATACTAGCCTTAATATCCCTATCAATTTTTGAGAATCCTTAATATCCCAATCAATTTTTTAAACTTACAAATGCCTTATACGGTCCTCCTAGAACTTGGTATGAACGTTTAAGCAACTTTCTTACCAATAGTGGCTTTAAGAGAGGAAAGATAGACACAACACAACTAAGACTAAAAATAATGGTTTGCTATAGTTAAATATATGTTAATGATATTATTTTTTGATCAAATAATGAAAAGTATATGAAGAATTATCTACATGCATGACAAATGAATTTTAAACGAGTCTTATGGGGAACTAACATACTTATTGAGTATTAAAGTGAATAAAATTGAAATGGGGATATTCATAAATCGAACCAAATACACAAAAGATTTACTCAAAAGATTTGGGATTAAAAACAGTAAAAACTTAGGAACTCCTATGTACATAACTACTAAGTTGGATAAGGATGAATAAGGGAAAGAAATAGATCAAACAAAATATAGAGTTATGATAGGTTAACTGTTATTACTTAATGTTAGTAGGCCCGATATCATGCTTAATGTCTGTTTATGTGCTTGCTATCAATCCTTTCATAGAATCACACCTAGTCACGGTAAAAAGAATTCTGAGATACTTATGTGGAACAATAAACTTAGGTTTGTTTTATTAGAGATGTGATGATTTTGACCTCCTAGGATACTTATATGCAGACTATGGATGATGTAAAATTGATAGGAAAAGTACAAGTAGAAGTTTTCAGTTTCTAGCAAGCTCACTAGTAGGGGTGGACAGTGGGCACGGGAAATTCGCGCCCGCCCGCCCGCGCCCGCACCTGCCAGGCCCGCGCCCGCGCGGGAAGTTGGCGGATGCGGTAAAATTTTTATCTAACGTAATATTTCGTGGACGGAATGCGGGTACCCATTTTTTGTTTTGCAGTACCCGCGTCTGCACCGCATATTTTTTTTTTTTTTTTTATGCAGAAGTGTGAGTTTAGATGTTTGAATTAGTAAACGTTCTTTTTGGTTTAGAAAATTTCTCAACTTTTACGACAGAGAAGAAATCAAGAAAATAAAACCCTCGTTCGCGCCCAAACACCATATTGGGAACTAGTGCAACTTAATTCTATGCACATTACGATTGATTAGTAATTTTAATCATCAAAACATGATTCACTTAATATAACGAGTGTTCATATAAGCATTATTCTATTTTCAGTCTAGTGTTTCTTTTGATATTGTGGCGTGGGCAATTGGAAAATGGATATAATATGGTGTTAATTATTTATATTTGGTTAAGATTTTGAAATTGTTGTAAAATATTTTCGTTGGTATTAAGTAAGATATTGGGCTTTATTTGGTAATTGATAGATAAAATGCCATAAAATTGCCTATATTTTTAAAAAAAATTCAGGTGTACTTATGTGGAATCCGCGAGGCTTGTTCAGCACCGCACCGAAAAAGTTTGCGGTTTACGCGGAATCCGCATCCAGCGGTGCGGTAACATACTCTTCGCGGGCGGTACGCGGTACAGATTTTTGCTACCGCAACTTTTGCGGGCGGGGCGTGGTACGGGCTATTTTGGCACCGCCGGTACCGCTGCTCAGGCCTACTCACTAGTGTCTTGGTCATGTATGATGCAAACTTCAGCGGCCTTGTCAACGACTGAAGCTGAATGCGTAGCCTTAGGAAATTGTTACATTTAAATAATATGGACGAAATATCAACTACTCATAATTATGTTCAAGAGGTAGCTCTTTTCAACTCATTATCACCAACCTCTAGTTGTTGAACCTAAATATGGAGTGCAGAAAGTTTACATGGTACTTGAAATCTTTAAAAGCTATTAGTAGACTTGATAGATTCCTAATTAACAGCAAGTGGACAACCTCAGGAGATTCTTGGACACAGGCTGGTTTGGACAAGGAAGGGTCAGACCATTGCCTTGTGAGTTTAACCTCTAAGCACCTGAACTGGGGACCCAAACCCTTGAGGGTCCTTGATAGTTGGCTGCTGGACAGTAGCTATAAGGAGATGGTCACTCAAGTCTGGAGCAACAATGTAGTAGCAGGCTATAAGAGTTTTCAGATAATGAGAAAGATTAAGATTCTTAGAGATAACATCAAATTGTGGAACAACTCCATTCCAAGGAACTGGGCAGAGCTGAGGAAAACTCCTCTCATGAGCATTAAGGAGTTTGAGTTGGCTGCAGAGGCAGATCCTACACCCCCGATTGATCAATTGCGACTGGTTGACCTGCAATCTCAGTTGGCAGCCATTCAAACTCAGTTGAACAATAGTGCTTACCAAAAGTCTCGGTTACAGTGGCTGCAACAAGGTGATATGAATTCTAGTTACTTCCACAACAGCCTCAAAAGATCCAGAGTTGCTAATAGTATAAATGGTGTCTGGGATGGGAAAGTCTGGGTGATCCAGTGCTGATCAAAGAGTGTTTTCTTAAACACTTCAGAGAAAGGTTTACAGAAAAAATCCCTGTTAGACCTACTCTGAACATCCAACTTTCAACCCTGGATTAGAGTAGCAAAAATTTGCTCCAAGCACCCATCTCTGAGGCCGAGGTTTTATCTTCCATAGCTCACTGCAGGGGATAGAAGAGTCTTGGGCCTGATGGCCTTAATTTTAACTTTATCATACACTTCTTACCTCTCTTGAAATATGACATTATGCAGCTCATGGCCGAGTTTTATAAATATAGCGGATTATGCAATGGTAGCAATGCCTTCTACATTGCTTTGCTTGCCAAATCTGCAAACCCATTGTTTGTTAAGGACTACCGGCCTATTACCTTAATAGGTGCTATGCCAAATATAATACTCAAAACCCTAGCTAGCAGGATCAGGCAAGTAATAGGCCCTCTGATCAGTCCGTCCCATTAAGCCTTCATCAAGGGAAGGAAGTTTATTGATAGTTTAGTTGTTGCCAATGAGGTAATATATGAGGCAAGGAAATTGAAAAAGAGTGTTCTCATCTTCAAGGTGGACTTTGAGAAGGTTTTTGACACTTTAAATTGGAAATTCTTGCTGCAAATCATGGCTAATATGAATTTCCCTACCTGTTGTCAATGGTGGATTAAGGGATTATTTGAATCAGCATCTTCTTCTATCCTAATAAATAGGAGCCACTCTACAGAGTTCTGTTCTTACTGCGGAATCAGATAGAGGGATCCACTTTCCCCATTTCTCTTTTAACTGGCTGCAGAATGTCTGTTTGCTATGATCAGTAGATCCACTGGACTGCATCTCTTCTCAGGTCAGAAAATTGGCAAAAGACAAGTGCCTGTATCACACTTGCAATTTGCAGACGATACAATGATTTTGGCCAGGTTGAGTGGAATTCTGCTCTTGCTTTCAAGGCCATACTTCTTAATTCCGAACTTGTATCAGGACTGGAAATTAACTTCACCAAAAGTAGGTTGATTGGGGTGAATGTCAAAGCTGATTTATTGACTGATATGGATTCATATCTCAATTGTCAAACTGATACAACACCCTTTAAGTATCTGGGATTACCAATAGGAGCTCGGGTTAAAAAATCGATCACCTGGCAGCCTATATTGGATAAATTTTAGAGGACCTTAGCAAACTGGGAGCATAAGCATCTATCTACTGGTGGAAAGATGGTTCTGCTGAATGCAGTGCTGCTTTGCCATCACATTTTTTCTCCTGCTTCAAGGCACCGAAGAGTGTTCTCAAACAGTTGTTAGTTATACAAAGGAAATTCTTTTGGGGCAGCACAAAAGACAAAAACTATGCCTAACATCATGGAAAAAGATCACCTCCTCTGTGTCCAGTGGTCGCCTGGGAGTACACTGTTTGCCATCCTTTAACACTGCCATGCTATGTAAGTGGGGATTGCAGATTCTAAATGATGAACCTTCTATAGCTACAGCTACAATAAGGTCCAAATATGAAGGTAGATCCCCCCTTTTCATAGCTGGTTTTAGAGCCCTTAGGGTCTGTTTTGTACCCATAGTTGATTTTTCATTTTACTTCTCCTTTCGCTTCTCCTTTTGATTCTCCTTCTCCTTTTAATTTGTATTTTTTTAGTGTTTGGTAGAATTATGAAAAAATTAAAAAAGTTATGGAAAAAGTGTTTGCAATCAAATTTTTTAAGATGATTAAATAGTGTTTGTAATTAAATTTGGAATGATAACTTTGATTTATTTACAAAATTGCCATTAGAAGCAGAAATGAATAAATAAGTAACATCCTACCTACTTCTGAAAAAGGAGAATTTGATTGGAAAAAAGGAGGAGGAGGAGAAGTGGAGTTTTAAAACACTGATTTTGAAATAATCTGGAAAAAAAAAAGAGAATGAAAAAATTAAT
>JAOWBN010003734.1:0-11274 GCA_028565015.1 Pinguicula moranensis | reverse complement strand
CGGAGGTTTTGGTAATTTTGATCGGTGAGATCGATCCTACTTCGTGAGATCTACAATTTAGTTACGATTTTAATCTAGTTTTAGCTTCTTTAAAGTTTAGACGTTCCAATTTTTTGTGCCGTTCTATTTTTTTGCTTTTTTAAGTGACGTTATTGGCACGTTTAGGAATTTATCTAGACTTTACTTTAGCTATTTAGACTAGATTTGAAGTTGCATGTGATTCGTTTGAGTTATTTTCGGAATAACTTGTATCTTGTAATCTTTGTTACATTTTTTAAAGTTAATATAGCTACGAGAGCATCCGATTTCAAAGCTCAACGTGGATTAGCCGGATCTAAGGAGACGGTGAACTACAGGCCTTAACTCTTGTCTTGATTAATTTTCAGCAATTTCTTTACAATATCGTGAATATATCATTAATAACAAATCTATTGTCAAGAATATAAGTAAAATCCGACAAAATAAACTCAACACTTTTAATAAGATTTTTATAGTAACTTATTTGCAATAATTTTTTTGAAATAACTTGTTTTTTAATGACGTTCTTATTTTGTCAACTTTCTTATAAGATAAAAGAGTGTTTACGAAAATAGTGATAACTGAACAGGGGATTAATTTGTGAAATGATATAGCGCATGGATTTCCGTGCGCTAAAATCACACGGACAGAGCGTAAATACCACAGTACCCCTATGTTGGGTTCCGTGCCATTAATAAACACAGGGGTACTGTGGTCATTTCACTATGTCCGTGTGATTTCCGTGCACGGAAATCCGTGCGCTATATCATCTCTCAATTAATTTGGGTCGAAATGAAAGAAGAATGGTCCCGTCATTGAGAGGAATCTTCTAGCACCAGTAGGGAGGTTGGTAGCATAGGGAAATAAGATTGGAGGAAAAATTGGGAAATGATATAGGGCAATAATTTTTAGCAAGAAAATTATAAGAATGATGGATCATGCGTGTTAAACATCAAATGAATGATTGTGATTGGTGTTTAACACGTGATGATTGATGTTTAGCACGCATGATTCACCATTCTTGTGATTTTTTTGCTAAAAATTCTTGCGCTATATCATTTTCCGTAAAAATTGGGTAAATATTTTACTGAATTTTGGTAGGTGATATTGCGTGCCATTCTTGTGTATATGTGTACAATTGAATTTTAGTTGAATTTATTATTGACAAATCAGATATAACTCCATTTTTAAATGACAAAATTCAAATAATTAGTAAACTCCTATTGGCTAATGAGTTTTCACAGTTCCAAAGATCACTGAATCTTTCTTTATAATAGTAAAATTTTCATTCACAGTTATAGTTGGTACAATTTTTTTGGGTAATTAAATAGATTTAATAAAAAAAGGGTCAATTAACGATACATCATAAATCAGGTTATTTTATTATTCACTTCACACTATGCAAATTGCAAATAGGAGGGCTATAACAACACTTGTATTAATTTGGAATTCTTGATACTTGGTTTGGGGCTTTATAATTTAAAACTGTTATAAAAAAAACCAGCGTACTCCCCTGCGACGAGATGACCGGAACCCTTATCTACCTAAAAGATTACCTAAATCCGACTACCCATCCCGTTAATCTCCAATAATCCAACAACCTTAGCACGTTAGCCTCGCCCCCACTCCCCGGCGGTGCGCGCGGGGAGGGCCAATAATCCCCAATTACCTCTCACACCTCTACCAGGAACGATTTCAACCAGAGGAGAGAAAAAGGAATTACCTTTTATTTTACAAAATTTCCCAAGAATGTCACGAGCCAAGAACTGAGGTTAGTATTTGAAAAGCATGGTAACTTACTTGATGTGTATGTGGCGCGTAAATTGTCTCAGAAAGGAAGACGTTTCGGCTTTGTCAAATATAGAGACATACTCAGTATTGAATTGATGGAGTTTAAGCTGAACAAGATATGGTTTGGTTCTTACAAATTAAAGGCCAATGTTGCTCAATTTGAGAGAAATACAAGATTAAGCAGTGAAGTTCCAGATGAATTACGAGCTGGCCAAATTAAGCACAGACAAGCCAACCAAGAGAAGGATAGGAAAGTCATGATTCCTTCTTTCAAAGACATGGTTGTCCGAAATCCCACACAGGCTAACTCAAAAAAAGCAACTGCAATTAAAGGGAAGAAGGGGAATCTAGTTTTCAAAACAACAAGGCAAGACTCATTGTGGCTCAACCACAACAGGGTTGGAATTCTGAAGGACAAAGAAGGTTGGAGGTCACTGCAAATGCAATTGAAACGAGGAGGATACTTGAATATGAAGGTTAGCCCAATGGGGGCGGGAAGAGCTTTAATCTGGGAAGAGGAAAGTCATGACCTGAAACAACTACTTGGACCTAGATTGGATCAAACAGTGGGTTACAGAGCTAATAGAGTGGACAAAATAACCACCAATAAAGGATAGATTGTGCTGGATAAAAGTGTATGGACTCCCTTATCATGCGTGGAAAATTCAAATCTTTGAGTCCATAGGAGCAGAGGTGGGAAAGCTGATAAGAATAGACGAGGTGACGGTGAACAAAGGCAATCTAGAAGCAGCCCAAATGCTAATACAAGTAAACCTGAAAGAGGTCATCAATCAGTCAATGACAGTGGAAATTGATGGACAAGAATATGTGGTGAAAATTGTAGAAGTAGGAGAAAGGAAACTGGAGGAAGATATTTGGTAGTGTGGATATGATACAGACACCTCATCTGAGAATGGGGAAAAACTCAGCATAACTGATACAGAGAGTGTTTGGTCTGATAAAGATAGCATACATGGAAAAAATAGTTCGGCTGAAGGTGAATGCCCTTCACAGAATCTACTAGAGGCTCAAAATGCAACTCAGAGTAATGAAAACAAGAAAGATGAGAGTGAATTCTTTCAAGGAAAATTCTGGCAGCAACAACCAAGGCAGTTTGTTAATAGAAAATCCATACCCATCAGTCCAGAGGAATGGGAGGGTGAGGAGACAGAAAAATGTCAAGACCAAACACAAGATAATGTGGAGGAGATAGTACAAGAGACACAGATAGCACATGAGGAACAAAGATTTGTGAAATCGCAGAATAACATGGCACAACAGGAAGGCGAACAGATAAGTACAATACATGAAGCAGAGGAAAAGGGACTAGAAGCAAACTTAAATAATGAGATGTTGATATTGCTATGGAGATGCTCACAAAAGAATAAGGTGACACAGACTCAGACAAAAAAAAGGTTGGGAACAGAGGTGGAGATGGATGGAAACTTATATGACAAATGGAAGAGAAGTGACCAAAAGAGTGGAAGACTACGACAACAGAAAACTACTAATCTTGATATGGTCAGGAAATCACAAAAGAAGAAACAACCAAAGGAAAAAGAAAGGAAAAAAACATCACAACGAAGTCAAAATGAACATATCATTGAGGAATGGTGTCACGTGCTCACTAATAGGTCAAAGGGATACAATACAGGACAGGAACAAGAAAAACTAGATAGTCGCCCATCAACTTCCATGTCAGACAGTGGCATAATGACAACCAACTCAAGGAACATAAGAAGAGAGGCTGAAAGAGTTTTACAAATTGGAAAGTCACTGGAATACAATATACACAAACTGATAAAGTGACTATTGATGCACTGAAAACATTTCTGGCGGAAACATACTAGAAGCTACATTGAGGAAAGAAAATCAAGGGAAAGAAGCTGAAATAGTGGAAGAATGCAGCTGATGACTTACAACGTCAGAGGACGGGGAGGCAGAGGAAGAAGAAAAGGAATCAACAAACTAATCAGGACACACAAGGTGGACTTTCTGAGCATACAAGAAACCAAAATGAAAACAGTGACAAAAAAAAGTTGTGCTTGTTTGTGGAGAGACAATAACTTCGACTGGGTATACAAAGGATCTCAGGGACTATCTGGAGGTTTGTTATGTATATGGGATGCAACCAAGTTTAAGAGGCAAAGTATTATAGGAGCATAAGGTATCCTGGGAGTTTCAGGAAGGTGGGAAGGTAAGGAAATAACATCACACATGATAAAGATATACGGATCTTCAAAACTGGCAGAAAAGAAAAAACAGTGGGATTACCTGTTAGAAATATACAGAGGCAGAGAAAATGAAAAGTGGTGCGTCATGGGGGACTTCAATGCGGTGTTAGAAAGAGCAGAAAGGAAAGGCAGAACAGGAAGTCACAATGACAGGGAGATTAGCATGTTCAGAGAATTTGTAGAAGCAATGCATCTAAAGGATATGATCATGGTCAAGAGAAAATACACTTGGTACTTGAAGTCACTAACTGCTAGGAGTAGACTAGACAGATTTCTTGTAAATGAGCAATGGCTGGAAGATAAAAATTGGATTCAAATGGGCCTAGATAGACAAGATTCAGACCACATCCCGGTTAAGCTAGGAACTCACTCTCTAGACTGGGGTAGAAAGCCTTTCAAAGTATGGGACAACTGGTTGGGGTTGACAGAATATAACCAACTAGTACACAAAGTATGGAGAGAAGCAGAAGTAAATGGTTTTGCTGGGTATAGAATAAAGGAAAAAATAAAGATGCTGAAAACCGAAGTAAGAAACTGGAGCAGATCTAAAGAAGGAGATACACAAATGTTGCACTTACAAGAAACAATGAAGAGATTGGAGCTAGCAGCTGAACAAAATGACACCACACGAGTTGATCCACAATAGGCTGCAATGATCAGACAAAAACTGATAGAGGAAAAACAGCTGCAGGAATTCCAAAAGGCAAGGATTAATTGGTTGAGGCAGGGAGATGCTAATACGGCTTTTTTCCCACAAATGTGTCAGACAGAATGTGTTTATACAGGGACTGTGGAACAATGATACCTGGCTAGATGAGGTAGAAAGTGTGAAAAATTGCATCAAAGAACACTTTCAAAACAGATTTACAGAGACAACATTCGGCAGACCCACTCTGGGCAAAATACAGATCAACACTTTACACCAAGATGCAAGAAACATGCTGTCAGCTCCTTTCAAGGAGGAGGAAATTCTGGAAGCAATAAATACATGTGGGAGCCAGAAAAGTCCAAGGCCAGACGGATTAAATTTTGCTTTCATAAAGCATTTCCTCCCACTGCTCAAACAGGACATATTTTTGATGATGCAGGAGTTTTATAAAAACAGCAAGATACCAAAAGGTGGTAATGCTGCACACATTACATTAATACCAAAGGTAAAACCACCTCTGAGAATCACGGATTACAGACCAATTACTTTGATTGGATGTACATATAAAATAATTTCGAAAGTTCTATTAGCAAGGATCAGCAAAGAACTGGACAGTGTTATCTCACAGAACCAGATGGCTTTTATTGGCAAAAGACAAATATTAGATGGAGTCTTCACAGCAAATGAAACTATTGATAACCTACAAAAAAGAAGAACCCCAGCAATAATCTTCAAAATAGATTTTGAAAAGGCATTTGACATGGTAAGCTGGAGCTATTTATATGATATGATGCAAAGAATAGGCCTACCTCCTTGCAGGATTTGGTGGATCACATAATGTATGCAATCAGCAACAACTTCGATCTTAGTTAATGGAAGCCCAACTGACGAATTCTCCCCTCAAAGAGGTCTGAGACAGGGAGATCCTTTATCCCCATTCTTGTTCCTCATAGCTGCAGAAGGTTTATCTGCTATGATCAAAACAGCAACAGAAAAACAATTATTCAGTCCAGTGGAGATAGGTCAAGAAAAAGTACAGATATCACATCTACAATTTGCAGACGACACCATCCTCTTTGGGAAAGCAACTTGGAGAAATGTGAGAACTCTCAAAGCTATACTCCATAACTTTGAGTTAATATCAGGTATGAGAATAAACTTTGCAAAAAGCAATCTTATGGGAACTAATCTGCCAGATTCCACATTAGATGATATGGTTGCATACTTGAACTACAAGAAGGGAGGGATTCCTTTCTCCTACCTTGGAATACAAGTAGGAGCAAATCCTAGAAAAGCTTTGACTTGGCAACCTGTGATCAACAGATTCAAGAAAGTTCTCAGCTCATGGGAAAACAATAACCTGTCAGTTGGAGGAAAGATTGTGCTAATTAACTCGGTCCTTTCAGCTTTGACATCTTACTACTTTGCATGCTACCTAGCCCCTAGATCTATAACCCGTCAGTTAGAACACATCCAAAGGTAATTCTTGTGGGGCAGTTCTTCTTAAAAAAAAAAAATCACTGGATATAATGGGACAAGATTTGTTTGGCAAAGGAAAATGGGGGGCTGGGGGTAAGAAGGTTGGATGCTTTTAACAAGGCCTTACTAGGAAAATGGGGGCAAGGATTTTAGAAGGAAGAGAGGAGTTGTGGAAAAAAAATATTGCGCTCAAAGTATGGTAGGGGGGACTCAATACAGATGGGGGATCTAAGAGAGTTGAGGGGAGTGGTTGACACTGTAGTAGAGAGAACAGGGAATAGAAGAAGAAGAGAACACTTAAAACCTTCAAAGGTATGGGAAGATTTGCAAAAAATTTGGAGGGAGGGCTGTTTTGAGGATAATATTAAGATAAAGGTGTGGAATGGCAAACACATACGTTTCTGGGAGGATAAGTGGGTAGGGAACTACAGGTTAAAGGACAAACACAAAAGAATATATAGGTTAGAGAACATGAGTGAAGGGGTGGTTGTAGCAGCTCACGGGGAATGGAGGGATGGAGGGTGGAACTGGAAATGGGCCTGTAGAAGAAACTTGAATGACAGGGAGGAAATAGAACTTGCTTACCTTCTTAATGATTTAGATGTTGTGATCTTACAGGAACTGGAGGCAGACTCATACTCACACACAAGCAATACTGATGGCACATACAAAGTAAGGACAACCTACTGCACACTGATTCAACAAAATCAAAACCCATTGTCACAAGAAGAGGTCAGGTCCCTGCGGCAGGTGTGGAGCGAAGTTGTACCTCTGAAGGTATCCATCCATTGCTGGAAAATGTTACAGGACAAATTACCAACACTGCAAAATTTGCAAAGGCGACACATCATTCTGGGCGACCAACTCATACCATGCATATTGTGCGAAGATGGTACCGAGAACAGGAAGCACATTTTTGAAGACTGCAATGTCAGCAAATCAATTTGGAACAGAATTCAAAAATGGCTTGACATACCACAATCTAAGCAACAGGTACCCACTTTTGACCAATATATCCAAAAGTGCCCACCACAGATCAATAGATCCGTGTGGAAGTCGATTTTTGAGGCAATGATATGGTCGATATGGTACCTAAGGAACCAAGTGCATTATAACGGCACAGATGTCCAGGTGGAAAATGTAGTCCAAAGGATACAAAATGTAGTATGGAATTGGCTAAAAGCTAGTAGGCATGAATTTTGCTATTCTCTTACAGATTGGACGACCAACCCTCAAATATGTATGCTTGGCTTTAAATAGCTGATGGCCAAGGCATGGGGATTATCTCTTGTAAAAAATACTGTACATATTTTATTTATAACAATTTTTCTTATAAAAAAAAAATTGTGCCTACAAGATATGGCAACACATTTTGTAGCACTCTAGTGAGTAGAGAGGTAGGTTGTGTTTTGTAAGTGTACTCTATTTTAGCTTTTACTTCTCCTTTATTTTAAAGAAGTTTGGAAGTATTTGTGAAGTTAGTTTTGTTATGATAGCTTTATAAGTATTCCTCAAAAGCTCTCAATATGAAAATTTAAAAGAAATGTCATCGAAAGTAGAAAGAGAAGCAAAAGTTGGTATAAATATACTTTTCCAAAAACTCCTTTTGGTTGGAAATAAAAAGAAAAGGAGAAAGAGTAGTAGGATTTTGAAACAGTGAAAATTGAAATTTTAAAAAAAAGGAATAGGATAATGAAATGTGGTAGAGTAAAATTAAAAAAAAAAGTTGTAAGCGATGTAGCCATGTAGGTACATAACTGATTCACAGAAAATAAGATATCAGGTTGAGCCGAATTGCAATACTAAAGGACACTTACTACCTTGCGATATAAAGTGGTATTTGTAGGGTTGAGAGGAGAACCTTCATAATACAAAGTCTCGGTACACAACTTCATGGTGAAAGCAATGATTTTCTTACAACCATTTTAGTACATTCCAAGAGGTCAAGTATTTACTTGTTCTGTCTAAGGTGAAAACAAGAATAGTCACATGAGGTTTGGATGTCGAGAAACAGCACAACTTCCCCATATCAGGAAGCTTGCAAATGGATTGTAGTTGAGAGATTCAGAGATCATAGTTGGTCAGATGAGATCGAATGATAATAATGTTGTCTATATATATTAGAACAAATACATGACCTTTAGAAGAATGATACATAAATAGAGATGTATCAACTTGAGAGCACACAAATCCACAATTCAAAAGAGTATGTGAGAGACGGAGATACCAGGCTCATGGAACTTGTTCCTGTCCATACAATGCTTTGTGTAGATGACAAACATGATTAGAAAACTCAAGGGAAATAAATTCAAGAGGTTGCCCTATTATACTTCTTCCATCAACAAATCATTCAAAAATGTATTACACACCATCAATTGACGGATGATCCAACTAAACTGCACTGAAATTGCCCAAAGAGCCCGAATTATTGTTGAGTTAATGACGAGGTGAATGTCTCATTAAAATTTGCTCCAACTGCTTGTTCAACCTCCCTTGCAACAAGGCGTGCCTTGAATATCTCAATAGTCCTATCTTGCTTTTCTTGATCTTGTACACCCATTTATTACGAATAACATTATGATCTGATGGTCTTGGAATGATAGTCCATGTCGAATTACCCATCAATGCATCATATTCCTCTTGCGAGGAATCTAAATACTAACCAAAGCTTTTAGAGAATGTTTAGTAAAATAGTAAAGATGGTAATCAAGGGGTAAGGACAAAAGGAACATGCCATGGAGCTAGTAACAATGGATGCAAAAGGTAAAGAGTAATCTAGAATACCTAATGAGATTTAAGATGTGGAGGTGCTAGCCGACTCACCACCTAGTGAAGAAGGGAAAGAACTTTCAGGGTGTTGTGTACGTGTAGGTGATGTAAGGGCGAAACCAGGAAATAAGAGGGGGTTAAATTTTTTCGGGTTTGAGCAGAATTGGTCGAGTCGGATCGGATCTAATCGAATCGATTTAACCTGCAATTGCAACTTGTAATGATCCAAACAAGGAGAATAAAAAAATAACCAATGATCCAAAACAATGTGACACCGAGCAGATTATCGATCTGTGGTCTAGTTCCACCAGACGTATTATAAGGAAGAACGACAAAAAATAACCCAAAACAAGATAAAATAGTCGCTAGAATTTTAAAAAATTTCAACAATAATTCAATGTTGAAAACTAAGTCCACAAGTCAGACTTTATAGCCACAATTCATGAATATTTGAATTTTTCAAAAAATAGCAAAATATCAAAAATCACTCCTAATTAAAATTCAAAATAAGACAAGCAATTTGCCAAAAATTCAACCTAAACCGAGTTCAAATGGTCTTCCTAATTGATAGACGATTTATTATATAAAATAGCAAAAATTAAATAAAACTAGTGATTCAAAAGTGAAAACAACAGAATTTGAAGACAATTTATTTTGAAACAATGTGCACACCGAAAAGATGTTTTCGAATTGGGGTCATATGTGCGATTCTAATAAGTGTAGTCAAAGATATACTCATAATACTAAAATCAGTCCTAACTAGAAAAATATCAGCATTACTTCATTTTTTGTGGATCCTCTTGCATCAAAATGTGTTGAAATAATTCAAAGAGGTCCCACCCCTAAACCACTATGCCAAGTTATGCTTCGTGTCGGTGATCTTGATCGTCCATTCAAATTTTATGAGAAGGCATTAGGGTTGCAGCTTCTAAGGAAAATTGACAAACGAGAGTATAAGTACACCTTAGCAATGCTGGGATATGCAAAGGAATATGAGACATGTGTCCTCAAGTTAACATAAAATTATGGTGTGACTCAATATACCAAATGAAATACATATGCATAGGTTGCGGTTAGTAGTGAGGATGTATATAAGAGTGGTGAGGTTGTGAAATTCGTGACTGAGGAGCTTGGAGGAAAAGTTACTTGTGCACCATGCCCAATTCCTGAAATTAATACTAAGATCACCTCTTTTCTAGAGGAACTTGAATAGAAGGACTAGAATTGTTAGCCAACACTGGAGATGATGTTCTTCTATATGTAAAAACAATGTGGAGAATCAATAGAAGTTCCTCGTGTTTAGTAGAGATAAAAAAAAAAAAAAACCAGAATAAAATATGAACAAAAAATTACCAAGACAATTGACAGAACTCAACCCAACAAAATCTTAGCCTAAATCCAATAACATCACAAAAATAAAGAAAACAAAACCATAATAATTCTCTAAATCAAGACGACAAAACTCCATCAGCTAGTTATATTACTTTCACCAAACAGAAGAGGTCGGTGGCATTGGGTGTTGTGGCTGAGGTCGGTGGGCAACAGAGACGACAAAAGTTCTAGATTTTCTCCTTTTTTTAAAAAAAATCAATTATTAGAAATCTTCATAAGTATTCTATATATTCTTTCTGTTTTTTTTTTGTTTAAGTGGTCCACTAGGCAACCCAGTAAAAAAACATTTGGGATGGAGTGACTCAATCCGATTTTAATTGGGGACTATACTGAAAAAAAATTAATAATTCTTATTCTTAAAAACCGTGGGAGGACAAAAACCATCGTCCCCCCTCCCTCCACTCCTGAGGCGAGAGATCTGGTGATGTGGACTGCCAAGTGGTGTTTTTGAAGTTAACAAATTGGTCTGCAAAGGAGTTGAGTCAACAAAATCTATTGACATGGATGGCACATTATTTGAGGGAGCTAATTGTGTGGGTGTCTGTCGGTTGTGTTGATAGATGGATTGGCGCTATCTGCCAATGCTACCAATAATTATTGTTATTGATGGTAGTGGTGTCGGAGAAATATTCTAGAAATTGTGAAAGCAAAAATAATAAAATAAGGCAATAACATAAAATTTACGTAGTTCGGCCTAAAAGCTTATATCTATGGGAGAAGAGGAGAATCAATCCACTAAGAAACAACATTCTCGTGATACAACAAAGACACAGAAAATAACTAGAAGATACTGAGAAAACCTCTCAAGTCCGCAAACACAGAGAGACACATCCCAATTCTCACATCTCTCTATTTTTTTCACCCAGTCTCTCATTTTTCTGCCTCTCTTCTCAACCCTAATAGTTAAGAGATCTCATATTTATATACATGAATTCTAATACT
>JAOWBN010003724.1:0-11274 GCA_028565015.1 Pinguicula moranensis | reverse complement strand
AGGACGCAACCCATGGTTCATGAGGCGCATAAAGGTGTTCGGTGCATGGGCAGGCCAAATGGCAGGACTAGCCATTCATAGAGACCATGTTTGGTCTTTAAGACAGCCTTTCATTCGTCTCTTTCTTTCATCCTAATCTGGTGATAGTTACTTTTAAGGTCAATTTTCATAAACATGCAAGCACCATAACTCGTCTAACATGTCATCAAGTCTAGGGATGGGGTGACGGTATTTTACCATGATGTTATTGATGGAACAGTAGTCGGTGCACATGCTCTATGTCCCGTCCTTCTTGGGCACCAACAATGTAGGCATTGCACATGGGCTAAGTCTCTCCCGGACTTGTCCTTTGGTCATAAGTTCCTCTACTTGCTACTGTATCTCCCTGGTTTTCCTTCGGGTTGCTACTGTAGGCTAGGCACGAGATCAATATGGTGCTCTATCCCTTGAGTTGGTGGCAGTCCTGATGGTATCTCTTCAGGGAACACGTCCTAGAAATCTTGCAAAAGAGTTTGAAGTGTGCTTGGTAATGAGCGTACACTATGGTCAGTGAGAAGGGCTTTTTTTATATCGAATCACCCAAAAAGATTTTTGGGTAACTACGCCCTCTTTTATCTCTCCTTTGTGTGCTATCAAGCTTTATCTTTTTTTCTCTCATTTATTTTTGCCCTCGCCCTCTTTCTTTTCCACACTTCGCTCACGCTCTTTCTTTTGCTCACTGTTTTCTCCTTCTTTGATCTTTTGTAGCTTCACTTGGTCTTTTAGTATCTTTCTGGGAGTTAGGGATACCAAAGTGATTGGCTCACCACGCTGCACAAAAGAATACTTGTTGGCGAAGCAATCATGTGTGACCTTTACATCGAATTGCCAAAGTCTCCTGAGGAGTACATGTCAGGCATCCATGGGTATAACGTCGCAAAGAACCTGATCCTCATATTTGCCTATGGAAATTGTGAGTAGCACTTGCCTGGTGACTTTAATCTCACCGCGTTTGCTCAACCATTGCAACTTGTATGGCCGGGGGTGCTTGATAGTGTCTAGCCCGAGTTTGTCCACCATGCAGGCACTTAACATGTTCGTGCAACTTCCTCCATCTATAATGATGTTGCATGCTTTTCCAAGAATGTAACATCGGTTATGGAACAAATTTTTGCGCTGACTTTGCTCTTCTTCCTTAACTTGAGTGCTAAGGAGCCTTCAAGCAACTAGTAGGTCACCTACAGTAGCTGCTTGTCCTGGCAGACACTCGATTCACACTTCGTTGCCCAAGATCGATGGTGGGCTAATAGTGGCCATTGTGTTCCTGCAAGAAAAGATTGGTTAGTAGAAAAATGATTCCCTTTCCACTTGCTCACGTGTATCACTCAAATGGATCTCAGTCCCTTGTGTATACATTCGGATATTGGCTCTTTTCACTCTGATGTGCTCACCACTAAGCTTTTTTCTGCTCAAAATGTTTTCTTAGTATCTTTTGTTCAACTCCCTTAAACTCAATCCAAAGTAGTTCAAGTCTAGCGACGATCATACAACCGGAACTAAATATCTAGTCAGTTGACCTTTTGAGTGAAGAATACACACGTAGACTTGAAACAACAAAGAAATTAAGGGGTGGATGCGAACGGACCTCTTGCTGATTGCTTCTTCTCTTGCTAAGAGGGTTTTTCAATTTTGTAGGGTCTTTTTTTAGATTTTTTTGGCCTTTGCCCCTTGCTTTTGACTTGGCTGGAATTTTTTTGTTGTGTGTGTTTTGAAAATCACAAAGGAGATACAATTGAAAAGTAAACGGTAACTCTACCACAAGGGATGGTGACCCGACGGTTATAGGAAACTGTGAACCAACACCACTTAAGGTAGCACAACGTGCTCAAAGCTGAGCTCTGATACCAAATTATATGAAACTAGGCAATCATGTGACTATACCCAATATCTTAGGTTGGCAGTTCAAGATGGATCTATGAGCAAGCTATCGAGAACTTGACCCATCATCTATAATGAGGTGAGAATCAAGCCGACAATGCGTTTCTTAAGGACACGACGCCACTAAACTCAAAACACGGTTTAGATAAGTCAAGAGGTCTTAGAAAAGACTAAAGAAACTTGAAGTCTCACTTTTTCGATAACCAAAAGCTAAGAACTATTAAACTTCCAGGATGGTCTTATATAGGTGCTAGATGACCTTCGCTGGTCGGTCAAGTCGAGTACCTTGAATTCATGCGTGTCTTCAATTCCTTGAAGTTCGGTTTTGACCGTGGCCTTTTATCTTTCTCGGCACGGACTTTCGATCGAGCATCAATGCGGGCACGAACTCTTTTGGCCGAACTTTAATGCTTTGTGTTGACTGTTTGTCTCGGTCGTTGGTTGCCTTGTGTGGGAAAAATTATTGGCCTTGGTTCGGCGCCATCCCAATTGTGTTGACAAGTCTCGCTGCAGTGTGTTCCCCTTGGGTGGCATGTTCCTCAGCTTCGTCCCCTAGCTCAAGGATTAGACTTGCTAAGCCTTCTTTGAATAGCCTCACGTGTGAGCGAGTTATAGGGCCTTGAGGCCAATATAGCGGATCCCGCTCCCAGCTCTCGTGTGCCATGCTTTCTTCGAGCGCGCTGCACGTGCTACCCTGTGGCCTAGGTTATGGGTCCTTCACCAAGTGGTCTGGAGCTGCGCCATGCAAACCTCCATCGTTCGGATCAATGTTGGGGTTTGAACCAAGGATCGCATCAACTTTCCTACCCCTGGTCTTTTGTTCTGTACAAAGCACACACAACCGAAGATTCTCAAAGGAAGAATGTCTCCCTTTGAGCCTTTCCAAACCTGGAATGGGGGCTTCCACACGAACATGTATAAAGGCATCCTGTTGATCAGAAAAGTGGTTGTCATAACTACTTGTCCCTATAGGTACTTTGGGACATTCATGACAATCATCATACTTCGAGCAATCTCTAGAAGATGACGATTATTTCTCTTTGTCATCCCATTCTGCTCCGATGTGTACGGGAATGTGGTTTGGTGTTGGACTCCCTTCGATTACAGATACTCTGAAAATGCTTTGTTGGTGTACTTTGTCCCATTGTCTGACCTCAATGCCTTCACTATTGCACCATGCTGTGTCTGAGCACTTTTGCGGAAAGTTATGAAACATGTATGCACCTTACTTTAGTCTTCATCAGATACAACCAGGTAACCCAAAAATAACAATCAACGAAGGTCACAAAGTATCTAAATCCATTGATTTCTTTTGTGGGATAGGGGCCTCATACATCATAATGCACCAAATCAAAGGCACATGAGATCCTACTACCCAAGCTGACATACGCGTTCCTAGTGTGCTTACCCAACTCACAAGCATTGCACAAAAGTCTGTCTCTATTGATCTTCTCAAGCAGGTGGGATATAGATGACTCAGGGTTGAGAAGGATGGGTGACCCAATTGGCTATGATAGAGTAATACCTCCTCCTCCACACTCCTATTTTCTCTAGATGTCTCAACTAAGGATGAAAGGGTTGAGTCCAATTCCTTTCGATCCGTGTACCACAAGCCATTGCGCCAAGAATCATATCTGTCCACTTTTCCCGGAAGATCACCTAGGGAATATCAAATAAAACAGTACTGTTTAATTGGTGAATTATGACATTAGGGGAAAGAAGATTCACAAGGAAGGAAGGAGCATGCAAGACTGTGGACAAAGTCAAAGTGTTGGTTGAGCGTATTGTACCATTACCAACCACTAGCTCATCTGTACCATCGTCTGTCTTAACACTCAACGGAACTGATAGGGAAGCATATGAACTGAACTCCATATAAGCACCCATCACGTGTCCAGAAGTCCCAGAGTAAATGATCTAGTTTGAAAATCCAAGAATAGGAAAGGACGCAAGGGCCTGAGTCTCATCTCCCAACCCTGTTGCCTTAAACTTTCTCTCAAGAACCTTGAGAGTGCTCAATCCTTCTCATCCGACATCAAGGTGGTGCAATAGCCTCCTTGTCCACCACCTCTAATACCAGTTCTCCTTCCTTCATGACCACCACTTCTATCTTCAAACCATCCTCTTCCACTCGAATCTCTCTCCCAACATAGCTCCAGGAAGGACTGAATCAAGTGGCTTATCCCTCCACAATAGAAGTAGTTGCGAGTCTTTCTTCGTACAACATTGAGGTAAGTAGTCTTAGTCTCGGCATCCATTCTTTGTATTAGCTCGCCTAAGACCTTCCAACCCTTGAGATTGAGCTTACTCAAAGCCTCTAATTCCTTATCTACCACATCCTCTTACGTTCTTGTCATCTCTCACATACAAAAATTCTAAGATTCTTCAATAACCAATACACAATCAACACATCCCCATCTCAACACATTCACAATCACAATGCACACTCATCAATCCACAACAATCTATAAACCACAATCTAACGCATCAACACATAAACAACCAACCATCAACAATCTCCCAAGAAATCTTGCCTAATTGGATTCTCCAAGTTTAGGCAAACATTAACACTTCAATATAATAATCAACTTCTCAACCAAACCGCAAATATCCATCAAATGGCACCAAATTAACAAAAACTTATAAGACAACTGTGAAGAGCAACTCAAATAGAAGATTATGTTTTCCTTCACCAGTGGCGGTGCGTGGCGATGATGGGGTCCATACAGCCACGAATAGATCTCGGTGAGACGATCTTAGCCATGGTGGTTGTAGGGGCTAGTGATGGCGGATACTCTAGACATCAGTTGAAAATAGATGTACTTTGATGAATCTGAAAAATGGCCGTCAGGCCGCAGGCAACGGTCAGACTTGGCCGGAAGAGCCTTGGTTGTGGTTAGACACTCACGACGGTGAGTTTTTGGTGGCAGCACACGACGGGAGGGTGGTGGAATGATGGTGGCGGGAATTAGGGTTTTGGGATTTTGGTATGGCTCTGATACCAAATTGTAATTTGGGAATAACAATTCTATTTATTCCATAATTATCCGTAGGCTTAAATATAGTACAACTAATATTGTAAGTAAGTTTCTAAACTAGAATATAAATACCAACATTATGAAAGAAGAAAAAGTTTTTTTTTTACAATGAACTTTAAATGGAAAAAAATCGTAAGCGCATAAGGGATGCAAAGAGTCAAATGCCGTAATTTATATAATTCTTTAATTTTGATATCCTTGAGAAGAAATGGTCAGGCTCGTATCTAGCAAATACTTTAGGGGGAGAAAATGTATAAAAAAAAATTTGCAGGGTAGAGAGTTAAAAATATATATTATTTTTTTAAAAAAAATTATTAAATAAAGTTGATGGGGTGACCGCATCCAACAATCCTACATGGCTCACCTCAACCCATGCAAATGGTTCCCGTCAGGGAAGAAAGGAGGGAAAGGGGGCGTTGTGAGGGATAAAGATAGTTCATATATAAGTGGATAAGGAATTATTAATTTATGTATCAGACGAAACTTTTGTGTTTTTTCTAAAAAAAAAATATATCTTATAATTTTAGCAAATTATTTATTTATCAGGTCCAAAGTAGGGACTGTACAAAAGTATAATTTAATTGAGGGTATTAACTAATAAAGTATTTATTTATTGAGGTTATATTGTGTTTAACACATTAGCTTTTGCTTAATAGAATATTTTTACTATGTGGGCTCGAGCTCACCACTAAATTATTGTGGACGAGGGTGATAAATCTCTTTAGGGCTGGGAATTGGTAGTATCGATGGCGGAATGGTGCATTCCGCCACTGATTTTGACTAGCTGGCGGTGGCAACTTTTTCTCACAGCCGACAGCTGTCGGCTGTTGGTGGTGGCGGAAGAAAAATTTGCCACTGCTAGTGCCACTCTTCACTCTCTTCTTCTGGATCTGATCGAATCCAAAATAGCACGATTCTAGAAAAAATGAGGTTCCGTATCCAGCGGCGTGGCTATGGTGTTGGATGTTTGCCTGTAGGATGTGCGGATTTGGTTATAATATTGACGTGTTCAGAATTAGGTGGATGATGAGTGAAGTTCTCTTCTTGTTGCGTTGAGGTAGATGTCAGGAGGATAAGGAATCAAGGTAGCAAACGACATAAGTTTTTTTGTTTCAACTCTGTTGTTGGTTGTCATTGTATTTCTTTATGGGTTGTCTGATAAGCACTTTTCAACTTTTCATTGCATTATCCTTGTATGTCCAAAAGTTGCTCTGCTTGCTCAAGGGAAATAAGAATAAACAATGCTAAAAAACCATGTAAGTGCAAGCATTCAATTTACAAAGCAGTATGCTTGAAAGAATTGCGTGCCGATTGGCATAAACCACAACCAAATGTTTGGAAGGAAGAAAGTAGCTTTTGCAACATGTTCTGTGGGATTGATGATCAGACAGGGTTTTGTCCATGGCTCGAGCAACACAATTTCGGGTAAAAATCAAAGATGGTTGGTTTTGTTTGGTTTAGTTTGGTTAATGATGAAGAATGAAGTAAAAATTATTGTATGACAAATTTGAAGATCATAGTCCGTTTTTTTTATACTTAGTCATGGTGTACAAGCTACAAAAGTGGTGGTAAAAGAGAACTCTGAGTTTCTTCATTTGTGAGAGGTAATGACAGAAAGAATACTGTCTTTTTTTTTTCTTCATATGAATCATATTTGCTGGTTGCTGATAAGCTATGTGAATAAAGGGATTGCATTTGTTTCTAACTCCCTTCAACCTTGTGCAGTTGTTGATTGTTTCAATCCAACAGTGAATTTCTTCAAATGTACATGAGTAAGAAATTGCATTAACAATGGCTAGTAGAGATTTTTTGGGGTGCAAGAAACGGTGCTGCTGCAAGTGAGGAATGATGGAAGAAGACAAGAAAGATATGAGAAGAGTAAGAGAAGAATGCAAGGACATTTGCTAAGTCCTCTTTTATCTTGCTTCAGAATGTTTTTTACATGAGCACCACATGTTTCAGAATGTTGTCAAAAAGGTGGCTTTGCAACTTGCAAGTAGTTCGCAACATCTTTATCCCTCAATTCCCTGAATTCAGAACCAAATAATCTTCCATGCATGAATTTGCTTTCCCTTTCATCAAATGGAAGCCAAAGCCATGGGCAAAGTGGAAGAAAAAACTTGGAGAAAACTGAATAACTGATGCATTTGCATGAGAAAACACTTGATAAAAGAATGTCGTACAACAGTTTCATAAAGCTTGATAAGCATCACACATAAGGTAAAAGAATGTCCAAGCAAACCTTTCACAATTGGCATTGAACGTGTAAAACATTAAAAGGCAAAGTCTTTAATAATCCCTTTGTGACCAAAGCAATCTCTATTCCATCACTTTTTTTGCTAATAATCCTTGTGTGAAAGATGAAAGAAATCTGAAATCAAGAATGACTCACTTCGGTTATTGGGATACTACTTAACAAACAAAGAAGCCATTATTGATGAATCATACAACAATTACATCATAGACACCCTACAACTCAAGCATCAAGGTGCAAATTTAGTTTTTTTAAACCTAAAGAGAAGAAAACACCAACCTTGCCTTGACAACATCCTTGTAGTCCTCTGAAGGTGAAATTGGAGGGCTCTCAGTCTCTTCAGTCTTCAGTGAGACCTGCATTCAATCCATAAAGTTTCAGCCCATAGAAAACGTATACGAGAAATCATATTCAAGGTGCAAAAAATTGAAAACCGCAAAACGAGAATTGAATTGAATCGAATCACTAACTCAAGGTGCAAAACGGTTCATGAATTTTTGAGAATCTTGGTTGAACTCTGCATATCATAATAAAACAAGTTTAGAGACATGTTAGAAAAATAACAATGAATAATACAAGTTTGGATTGTTACCTATCTCGACCTCGTACAATTCATGATACTCAATACCGTCCATCATCCCTATATCGACAGTAGATGTCCTCAACCAATTCCAGGATAAGATGAGTGCCTCAATGCTGGTAGGAGCCAACAAACTCCTGTTAGAATCCAATACTCATCCCTCGATGCTAAAGACAGCTTCAGAGGATACATTGAAAATAGATATGGCAAGCACGTCTCTTGCAATTTGCGCTAGAACTAGATACAGAGACTCATTGCCCTTCCACCATCCTAGAATGCCTAGATTTGTTGATTCCGGTAGGCATGGATTATCCAGATATATATATCAAGCTCCGACTTCTTTTCAACTTTTCTCATCAGGTTTATGAAATCGTCCTATCCAGCAAAGCCAAACATTGCTTCCTCACTCATCCTACTTGTCCTCATTGTATTCTCCTTGGAGGATGAATTGTCGTACAACTTGTTGTACCATCAAAGATCCCTTGAATAGCACTCAGAACAAACTAATACGCAATAGCTCTCTTGTCTTGTTCCATGGTTTGTGCAAACCACCAAACGAACCATTTCATTTTAGCTCGTGGATCTAGGAGGGTAGCAACCAATAAGAAATGGTTAACTGGCCTCTATGAGCTAGACCGTTGGGGTTCTGTACTCAGTCGAGAGAGGGCTCCCCAATACTTTTCGAACTTGACATGCATGCTCTTGGCCATCTCGCTCATAGATGGATCATCACTCTTAGCAGGGTAAACAAGCTGCCTCTCTACTGGCGCCACCTCCTGAGTAACACAACACATACAAACAATAACACAGGTTAGAGGAGTGGATATTAATGTAGCTAAACACAAGTAATTACAGCGTAAAAGTTAAAATCTTATTACCTGGAAGAAAATATGACCAGTAACAGTGTTTGATGCAGAGAAGCTAAGAGTGACATCGTAGAAGATCTTCAGAAAAAATCACAAAATACTTTATTTGAATCCAATCAGAATATGTAGGGATCAAGTTCATTCTATCAGCCTACAAGTAATCAATCAACTTCTGCTCCCCATCGACCATTTCATTTAACACCACTTCATAATCCAAAACAGTCTAAAGCATGGTATATGTAGAATTTCATCTCGTGTATATGTTTAACTGTAGCAAACCCTTCTTCTCTATCCTTTGGTTGACCACGTATCTCTTGAAGGTATCCAACTATTTGGGCGAGGACTTTACATACTTAATCAATGCTCGCATCTTCTCAACTGATGGTCCTAACTCATCCAACCCTTCTTTGACAATCAAGTTCAGCACGTGAGCACTGTATCTCACCTATACGTATTAACGCAAATATTCATTAATGATTAATCAACACCACCAAACAATTTAAGTAAATCTTAAGCAATAAAATACAACAAAGTTACCTGCAAGTTCTTGTGGTTTTAAATGATGGAACCATGTGTATGTGTAGCTATCAAGCGCGCTTTTTGATGTTTCCTAAACTTCGCCATTGTCGTATAATTGTTTCCTGCATTATCAACTGTAATAGCCATCACCTTATCTAGTCGCCAAGAAACCATACAATCTTCTAATTTCTTAGCAACGGCAGTTCCCTTATGGTCCTTTAGTTTCTGAAAAGCAAGAACACGTTTGTGCAGCACCCAATTAGTATCAATAAAGTGAGCTGTCAGACACATGTATGTGATATTTTGTATCAAAGTCCATGTGTCTGTAGTAAAACTCATCCGCTGCGTAAACACCAACAATTTCTCATGCAACTTCTGCTTCTCCTCGATGTAAACACCCATGACATCTTTCATTGTCGTCTTTCTAGAAATGCCCGGAAAGCGGGGCTCTAACTTGTGAATCATACGATAGAATCCTTCCCTTTCAACCAATATAAATGGTTATTCGTCAAAGATAAGGAATTCGGCTATGACCCATCTTATACCATTTTCGTTGTTCTTGTCAAGCCGCATATAGCCTACCTCACCAGCTTTTGTGGCCTTAGCTTCATGCGTCAACTTTATCTGTTTAGGGTCGAGCCTCGCTTGCCTACTACAAAAAACATGGCATGCTCTATGGTGGGATAGCATACTAGACGTGCCCTGAATCTTCAGATGAATCCCAACCTCATTTCCACAGTAATTACATGTGGCGAGCATGTTATGGGGATTATGATTAGGAGGTTCAATCCTCGTGAAATGATCCCACATAGCCGAAGGGTTGCTGATCTTCCTCTTCTTTTTAGGTAGAGTGGAGGCTGTGGTAAAGCATCATTCAGATGCTCGTGCTCCTCATCCTCAATCTAAAATAGAAATGAACATAAAGTAAAAAACTTAAAACAAATTGAAAACTAAAAAAACAAACTGAAAAACTGAACAAAACAGAGATGAGAGATGAGAAAACAAACTGAAAGTGAAAACTGAAAAGTAAAAACAATAAACATAAGCTCGAAGTCAAATAGATTAAAGACTAACTAATTACATCAACAATAACACAGGTCACAAAAATCAGTAATCAGGACAAGGGTTACTTTTCTACAACAAGAAAGTGCAATTTACTCTCTAATGTTACCTCTAATTGCATGCCAAATCAAAATGTAAATATCTTACATAATAGATAAAAAAAATCTTAGAAGGAAATAGTTAATAGTCTTATTTCAGGATTGTGTCTCCATACTAGAACAAACCCATTCAATGTGTACACTCAAACCTCCTGTGGTTACACCACTGCATCTAATGATTACAGGCTTTTCCTATATTGTTCCTTTCTAGTTCAAAGTGATTGCTGCATTAGGGGCATCTCTTCTCAAACAAATAGAAGCAGCCAAGAAACAGAATGCACAGTTAGTCAACATGGATCATCTGGACAAAGACAGAGATGCAGTATATGGCCATCATTTAAATTCTTAACAATTTGAGAAATTGGGAAATGGTCGTAATTACATAAATAGTAATACAGGTCACAAAAATTAATAATCAGGTTATCAAACAAAATTGAGAAATGTTCAAATGAGAATTCAATTCAGAATTACATAAACAATAACAAACAATAACAGTTACCCTAAATAGTAAACACATAACATAACTTGAGTCGAACTTCAAGTAATGGAATAGAATGCTCAATGCAGAATGAGATTTCACTGTTAAAAAATCAGAATTATGAATTGGCAAACCAAAGTACCAAACATAACAGAATTTAAATTTGAAAGAACATTAACAAATCAACCAACAAATTAAATAATTGAGGCAAAAATCAAAATCAAAATATCAAATTAAGGGCCTGTTTTGCGCAACCTTCTAAAATTCATAATTGGATTATAAGCAGCTTTTTTTAAAAAAAAGAGTGTTTTGCTCAGCCAACCTTCTACTACTTGTTCTTATTTTAAGAAGGTAAACCTTCTAAAAAAATAAGCACTTCCTGACATGTTTTTTTTTCCTTCTAAAAAAAAGCACCTTAATTCCGGCACTTTGGCGGGGCTCCGGCACGGCAGGGGTGGGGGG
>JAOWBN010003703.1:0-11274 GCA_028565015.1 Pinguicula moranensis | reverse complement strand
CCAATTCAATTGCAATTTAATTGGATTTAATGAGATTAAATTCAAGGAATTATTTTGCAATTGGGCTCGAATTAAATCCGAGCCCAAACGATAATTAAGTCAATTGGGCTTTGAGCCCAATTGAGAATTAATTGAGAATTAATTCATTGGGCCCAAAGCCCAATTCAATTGTCATCAAATAAACAATTGGGCCGAAGCCCAATTGCTTTAAATGAGATTAGATCTCATTGTCGGCAGAGAGAACATGAGAAAAGAGTTCTTTCGCGAGACTTCTTCTCTCTTTGTCTTTTTCTCTTGAACCGAAACGAGAACGAATTTCTCCGACCAAATTCTCGCCGTTCCGTCGCCGTCCGAGCCTAGCAGCTCCTTCTGTTTTCCCAGGGAGTGCTCTTTGATAGAGGTTCTCCTTTCTTGGGGACTTCGTGTCTTCGAAAATCCCGATCGGTTCGATTGATTTCCGGCGAGCTCTTCCGCCTCCGGCGAGATCCAGGTAAGTACGGCTTACCCTTGACTCATAGAACACGAATCAAACAACGGGCTTGGGTCGATTTCACCGCTTGGTCCGGATTTGAAAGTTTCCGGAATTTTAGAAATCGGACCCGTAGATCCAACAATCAAACCCCTCATAACAATAATCAATGTCTCCCTTTTTTGAATGTGTTTTGAAAAGGGTGATGCCTTCCATTATTATGGTAAAACGGCCCTCTTGATTGTTGCTTCACTTGTTGAGTTCCCTCAAGGTGACCATCTACCTCGTAGAGAGTTTTATCATGAAAGTTTTAACTTTCGGAATAATGGTATTTGACTTGACTAATCATCTTGGCTTGTTGAGTTTTCCTCAAGGCCTTGAGTATTAGAGGCAAAGTCTTTGTAAGGTTAAAGAGTTAACTACCCAAGCAAAAACAAGGAGTTGCAATATGTTGCAATTGTTGAGTGACAACTACCATTGGTAACCATAAGTGGCTTGTTGAGTTTCCCTCAAGGTTTGATTATGCTTCAATTGGGATACTTGACCCACTAGAAGATTAATTTAATCTTCCAAATCAATATAGAGGGTTATTGATAATTGAAATAAAACCGTGGGAGCAGAATGGATATGTTTTTAAAAAGTCTACCATTTCATTTTGAATATATATATATATATATATATATATATACAACAAAGTCTCATCTTTTCATTACATGTTTTATAAAAGTCTTCCACGCACTTGAATCTTCATTTTATTCTTGAATCCCATGAGCTAATTAGTGATAATTACTTGGATTGACAATGGAATTTAAAATTTGTTCTCACAACCGGAAAACTTGCGCATGTCGTCGAGAGACCAAAACTCAACCCTCCGAAAGAGGGTGCATCTCGGGTTATTCAAACTATTTACGAGAAGAAGATTGAGGCTTATGAACTTGCTCAATGTCTTATGCTAGCTAATGGAGAATTTGTAAAGCATGCTAACAATGCATGAGTTGTTACATTTATTCCTTCATTATATAATGTTTTAGATAGGATCATTGCAGCCTAGTATGGTCTGGAGAATTTAGCTAAAATGGCTACCTTACCCACTATTCAAGGCTGCTACCATTGAGTTGCAAGCTTCAAGAAAACGGGAGATTAAATGCAACAAGAGAAGAAGAAGAAGAAGAAACATCAAATGCTCTTGTTCCAAAGTTCAAGAAATACCTTGTTCCTGCTGAGTTTATTGTCAAAATACAAACTCAAGACCCTTAGCATCCAAAGACTGATCATCTGAACCAAAGAGACCACGATCAGAAGCTGAAAATAAGAAAGCAGCAAGTCCATTCTGCAGAAAAACAAGAATTAGAGCGGCGGAAGCAGCTGATCGTGAAGTGTTTTCCATGAGCTATCAGAACTGCATCAGAGTGATTTAGCATGATCCACCTGAAACCTAATGTTCACTTGCAGCTCAGGTACACACTGAATCTCTGATGCATTGATTTTAGTAAACCAGAAGTTCAGGAAAAATTCTGGAAGTGGTGAACTAGATCAGCCTGCCGAGCAGAAAGAAAACTGTCTTGACAGTTTTTCTTGTTTGATGAAGATCACGAATTTTTCTATGAGCCCTCAGGTGTTTCCCTGCACGTGCTGCTATACAACTTGAAGATAGAGACATACATGCCACGTTCAAGGAAAATCTGGAGCAAGATTCAGTCAAAAACAAATTAGAAACTGCTTCCTCATCGATGGTCCAGGGAATCCCTATTTTCAAAGGATCTGTTATCCGTTTTTCTCATCTGTTTTGAGTATCTTTTAGTGTATAAAGGAGAGGAATGAAAAGGGTAGAAAGGAGGTCGAGCAAGGGACAAAAAACATTGTAGTTTCCATTAAAAAATTAAGCAATAAAAGTTGTTGCCAATCTGCAGCAAGGTTAAGCAGACTGTCTTCTTTCCATGACTGTAGAGTTAGAAAACTGATAAACCGTTTAGGGAGTCAGGATTACAGGTAGAAAAGCAGTGGCTGGAGAACTTAACATTAAGTACCATAAAACTGTCTAAATGTGCACCTACGATCCTTTTGCTTCCAAGGTTATTCCTCATGGGATAAAGGTCAGCTGAAGTATGTTTCTCATTTTATATTTCATCTAGATTTCATCTTTGATTCCTTGGTTATAATTCTAGCATTTATTTGCAACAAACGTCCCCAATTTTTCTTATGTTTCTGTAGCAACAGATCAGAACCAGAACCAGTGAAGCATACACCCCCTTTCTCTATGGATTCGACCTTGTGCTCTCCACTTGCTATCCCTTAGCTTGTGTATTGTGATTCAAGATAACCTTGAGCTAGTTTTCCAGCCACGATACTGAAGAAAACAAGCCATCGGTTGGTTCAAATGCGGAGATTGAAAATGATGATTAACAAGATGCGGTCAAAGGGGAGTTGTTTGTGGCAAGACGTGTCCTTAACCTTCAAGCTAAGGAGGATGAGAACAATCAATGGGAAAACCTTTTCCATACCCTTTGCCACATTCAAGATAAGATATGTAGTGTTATAATTGATGGTGGAAATTGCACCAATGTGGCCATCACGTATGTGGTCGAGAAATTGGCTATGATTACTACCAAACATCCGAGGTCTTATAAGCTTCAATGGCTCAATGATTGTGGCGAAGTTATATTCACCAAACAAGTTGAAGTGCCCATATTCATTGGTAAGTATGTGGACAAGGTCGTGTTTGATGTTGTACCAATGGATGAATGTCACATTTTGTTGGGGGAGACCATGGAAATACGACGTACGAGCCAACCATGATGGCCACACAAATAGGTACACCTTTAATGTTAAAGGGAAGCCTATCACTCTTGTACCCCTATCCCCAAAACAAGTTTTTGAAGATCAAATGCATTTGAAAAAAAAGAAGGTAAAAAGAGGTTGAGAGTGAAAAAGGAGAGAGGAAAAAGAAGAAATAAAAGAAAGTGAAAGAAACGAAAATGAGAAGAAAGAAAAGAGAGGGAAAAAAAGAAAGAAAGAGAGCTTATTGGCCCAAAAGAGTGATTGGAAGAGAGCTCTACTTTCTCAACAAACCTTTATTGTACTTAGATACAAAGAGGTTCTTTTCAATACTAATGATCTAATCGGTTCTTTTCCAAGCAAAGTTATCTTTCTTTTGCAAGGCTTTTCAGCTGTTCTTCCCAAAGAAGTACCCCACCTAGCTTGCCTCCAACTTGAGGAATTGAGCATCAAATTGATTTCACACCGGAAAGTTCATCCCGGGTCAGCCTACTTATAGGAACAACCCCAAGGGAACAAAAGAACTTCAAAGGCAAGTAGATAAGCAGTTGGAGAAGAAATATGGGTGTGAAAATAAGAGTATGTGTGTGGATAAAGGTAAGGAAAATGTAGTGATAAGTGCGTTGTCCCAAAGGTACACTTCACTTTCCTTTTCAGGTACACAATAACTTGACTTGGAATACATTCAGAATTGGTATACCAAGGTTTTGGTTTTAGCAAAGTATTCAATGCATGCGAAAATGTGATAATTCATAAGTTCTTTAGGCATAAAGGATTCATATTTAGGGAAAGTACATTGCATATTTTTATATGTTCAATCTTTTGAGAGATTTTCATGGTAGTTGTATGATCCTTATAGTGTGACTAAGGCTTTAGGAATTTGGTATGTTCATGTATTTGGAATTCCAATGAAAACATTGGGGGATTATTTGCTATATGATGAATTTCCAAATAAATATTCACGTGCAAAAGTTGTCTATAGTTTTAAAACCGTTATCACATGTGAAATTGGCTTCTTTACCTTTGGAGCAAATGCTTGAACTCAGGTGGTGATTGGAAGACCATTTTTGTCAAAAGGATTAATGACAAGGCTTACAATATTGGTACAAGAGGTAAGTATGGTGGTCATCCAAGTGTTAATGTCACTGATGGATTTTCGTTTAATACAGGTCAGGATTTGAGGACAAATCATTTTCAATAAAGGGAGTATGTTGCAATTCGTATTGCACTCCAAGTTGCCAAGGCAACCCAAGACCCAGTGGCCATGCTAAATGGGCCAATGACAAGGCTACAAGATGAAGGATGAGTTGTTGAGCTCATACAATAGTGTTGGGTCATAAAGAAGCCTATAGGGGATGACCCTTATGATGTAGAACAAGTTGCACCGCAAGGATCCGAACTAAGGAACGATACACTAAACTGGCCAAGTGGACTGATCACTAGAGCTCGAGCTAAGAAGATCAATGATGAGCTCGTGGGATTCAGCAAGGGACGATTGGCCGAGGTGGATGGCTCAAGGAACGCATCCCTTCGAGAGGACTCATCTATCTGAATCGAGGCAACGATTCTAACCAGCACACCCCTTCATGAATGGTTGAACCTCTTCACCAACGGATGCACCCCTTCACGAATGGTTGCATCTCCTTACCAAAAGTCGCACCTCTTCGCCAATGGATGCACCCTTCCAGAATGGAGGCAACTCTTCACCAATGGACGTACCCTTTCATGAAATGATGTATCCCTTCATGAAAGGATGCATCTCTCCATCATTGGACATACCTTTTCGAATAACTGTTTCTTTTCGAACGGATGCATCTCTTAGAATCAATGCATTCGTTCATTAGTACCTTTTCATTTGAACGTGTTACAGCCTATAAATAGGCCTCTCTTGAACTCATTTTACTTAGCTTTTAAGGATTGAAAATAACTTGTAAAGTGTCTTCCTCCTTTTCTTTACAAAGGCTCTTAGACTTATCTTTTGTTCACTTGAAGTTTAGTGGCATCTACTTACGGTCTGATCCTTGGTTCTTGGTCGAGACAAGTCTCTTCATGGTTTCATTTGGTGGCAACAATTTTACAAACCTTACCTTGGTTCCCACCTCTTTATATGTGATGGGTCAAGTTTATAACAAATTCATTTTTACGGTCTTGGGATTTTGAACCATCAATCTTTGATATTGAATTTTGTCACTATTGTTAGCAAAGTTGGTACCATACCCTAATTAGGTTTAGGATCAATTATGTAATTATACATTAATTACTAAACCTTAATCCTTCCCTATAAATAGGGCATTATGTACACCTAGTACTTACTACACAATTCTTATTTTCATTTGTTGAGACCCATAAATATATATACAATTTCTATCGAATTCCTGCATTATCATCTGTGAAGGCGGAGATCTGAATACGTGGATTACAAGGAGACTCTGGTAGACTCCTAGTTCGTGTTCGTTCATTACAAGGGGACTCTGGTAGACTCCTTATTTGTATTCGTGATATAATAACTGGAACATTACAGTTCTATACGCTTCTGCATTAAAGGTACAATTCCTTATCTTATTTGTTCATTATTAAATATGTTCTAATTAGATCTACAGTGGTATCAGAGTCAAATTTCAGATCTGATTATGGTTGAACTATTATTTGTTAATCTGTTTCTTTTAAATTCAAAACTGTCAATTATATGATTATTGGTTTTTCATTCATTCGCATGTGATTGCTTACTGTGTTTGAAGAATTCGTAAGAAACAAAAATAGTTAGTCTTCAACGGACGAAACAATTTTGCATGATTGTTTTGTAATGGATATGAAACACTTTTATTTTGTTTAGTAAGAATTCATTTCTTATTTTATGAATCGTAAGAATTCATTACGAAAATCAATAGAGTCGGGCCATTTTTTTGGCTACATTGTTTAGATAATTATAATGATTTAGATAATTATCTATTGTTTTAGATAATTATTCGAATAGAATTATCTTATGTAGATGGTTTTTATGAATTAATTGATAATTTCAAAATAATCATCAATTAACTATATGCTGATTATATATTTATGAAATTTTAGTTATTTTGAATATTTAACAATGTGTTAAAATTCTGTAAATAAGTTTTACGAATATAAGTGCATCTTATATTTATCAAGTCCTGGTAGCTCAAGTGGTAATAACTACACTTCACAAAATGTGAAGTTCAGGGATCGATACCCACCTGGGTCGCAAAACGGAAATGGCCTCTTTGTATAATTACAAGGGTAAGTCCGCGTACATCAGACCCCCCAGACCCCAACTTAGTTGGGAATATACTGGGTAAAAGTTGCATTTTTTATATTTATTTAAATCATTTATGTGTTAAATAAATTATCTAGTATGCATGAGTAAGAATTAATTTTTTTATTTGCTAAGTGCAATTAAAATTTTTAATTCTTAGCATATATGATTAAGAATTATTTTAATTTTGCTTAGTGCAATTTTAATTCCAAACATGCTTATGTGAATTAGGAATTAATTTTATTAGATAATACGTTTCCAAAAAATAAAATCAATGAATAAATAATTATTAACTATGAGTTAATAGTTAAATTATGGTAATCAAAATCATATTACCATAATTATTTCAAATTTTAAAAGAAATCCAAGATAATCGTGCTCGCGTGAGGCTATCTAGGGTTGGTTTTTAAGTGAGACCGTTGTGTCCCCACCAGAAATCTGGGGTCTTAACGCGCAACGGTAGCACTGTCTAGACAGCTGATCATTGGAATTATAGTACGAGATCAGCTAACTGCGTGTTTACCAAATCTATTAAGGATCGCCTCTGAACCAATTAGATTCTTTTGATAGGTTCGATTTTTTTTCTTTAACTACATGTTAAAAGAAAATCGAATTGTTATATGTAAACAATTTATTTGTGCCAATTATTTTGGCTAGAACAATTTAAAATTAAACCATAAATACTCAACAGTTAAAATAATCGAATTGTTACAATTAACAATTACATGTGCCAATCCCTGTGGCTATATGTGTTACAATGTATTTTTCCTTGAATTTGTTTCAATATGTGAAATTAGATTTTCCTAGAAATTTTTTGGTTATGAAGGACGCGATGATTATGAGCTTAGCAAAATTTTCGAACGTATTACATTTTCTCACAGAAAATCTAATTTTAAAATTGTGCCTAATGTCCTTCTTAAAATATATTTGCAGAAATGGCACCCCTAACTTGATAAACGAGCTCTCTTCCAGTGATAAGTTAACTGGATTGAACTATGACATTTGGTCTACGAAGATTCAGTATCACCTGCACGAGAAAGACGTTTCTGAGCATATTACCATGGAAGAACCCGCAAAAACCTTACCAACCTATGAAGCATGGGCCAAGAAGGACCGTAGTGCATGCTCTGCTATATTGTACTACATGCATGACGACCTGATTGACACGTACGATACAGAGCCCAAGGCCAACTCCATATGGGACAAACTAACGGAGAAATACGTCCAAACATCAACTATAAGGCTCTGTACCTTGCACTTGAATTGACTTAAGTACAAGATCGATTCAAGTCAACCTGTACTTTAGCACCTCTGCATTATGAGTACCATGCTACGCGATCTCAAAGCTGGCAGGATAGATATTTTTGAGTTTGAACTAGTGAACAATGTGATTCGTTCACTGTTTGATGAAAGGGAAGACAGACATTGGACTCCCTTCAACACTCTGATGAATCATGACATAAACATCAAGACATTCGCTGACATATCCAAGCATCTTGAGCTTGAAGACGAGAGAGCCTATGAGTTTTTGTAACCCTTGCCAAAGGTTTTGCTACTCATGGGGAAAACCCTAAAAGGAACAATAAATTTGGTAAGTCAGTGAACAAGACTCAAAAATCTGTTAAAAACAGAAAATCATTAAACAGACCAAGGCTAACGGTCCCTAGAATATAATACATGTGAAGTGCTATATCTAGGGAAAGAAATGTCGCTATTCTCATGATTATAATGAGCCTTAAAAGGTACTTTACTATCCCAATAAACCCCAAATTATGCATTTGCTCCCATGCATTAGTTGCTAACTCCTTTCCTAAATGGATTGTTGATTCATAAGCGTCCCAACACGTAGTAAATGACCGCGCTGACTTTGTCAAGTTTCATCGCTATGGCACCGGAACACGAAGCGTAAACATGGGAAGCGGCAATGAAGGATGTCATCGGTATTGGCAACTACAAACTGCAACTTTGTAGAGGGAATACATTGCTGTTGCACAACACAATCTATGTGCCGGAGGTTCGCTATTGTTCAATTTCAGTTGTTTCTTTTCTACAATTAGGTTTTTCATTTAATTTTTGTCCTAGTGGATTGAAAATTGGGTACGGTGACAATTTGTTTGGTCACTGCTCATACAAACATGATTTTTGCACTATTGATTTGGATGATATTTATAATGATTCTATTAATTCATCCATAGCCTTAGTTTCCAACAATGACACAACTTCTCAATCTTTTAAACAGCATGCTAGACTTGGTCACATTGACCAAGATAGGTTAAATAGACTTACTAAGTCCATTGGAATTAATCCAACTCACTAAGGCTAAGTTGCATATGTGTGAACCTTGCTTAGCTAGAAATGCTAGCAAAAATAATTTCTGTAAGGCTTCTCATGCCTAAAGTCAATAGGAATTAATCCATTACGACATTTGCGGACCCATGAGCAAGAATGTACGCCATGGTGCTTCTTATTTAATTACCTCCATAGACGACTACTTGCATTTTGGACACATGTATCTGTTGTCTCATCGCACGAAGCACTTGATATGTTCAAAACCTACATAGCAGAAGTAGAGAACCAGCTAGATAAAAGAGTTCAGATTCTTTGGACTGACTGCGGGCGCAAATACCTTTATAATCTATTCAAAGGGAATGTGACGAAAATGGTTAGTAAGGCAACTTACGATTCCTTATACCCTGCAACAAAATGGTGTTTCGAAACATATAAATCCCACCCTATTTGATATGGTTATGTCTATGATGGCACAAGCCAACCTATCCATTGACTTTTGAGGAGATGCATTGCTCACGGCAACCTACATTCTCAATAAGGTACCAAGAAAGAGTGTGTGCTCACTACTCTATATGATAAAAGTATGTTAAGCCAAACATTCATTAATGATAAAAGTATGTACAACTATCTTACCAGGGGTAAGAAATAACAGATAGCAAAAACAAATGATACGGGAAAAAACAAAAACGTATGATACATGGTACATAGTTCCACTGTAGAGTAGTGAAAAAGAGTACAAAGGAGGTGAACAAAAGTGATCACATGACTCTCAACTATGCAGGCTGTCATATAATGACTACAGGAGTCATTACTTTGCTAAAAACCCAGCTTTGCCTGTACACCTTATAGCATCAAGGTTAAGAGATTACTGCAGTATTCCCTTAAGCAAAGACTTACAGGGTATTGCAATAGTGATTTGCCGACCTTCAACTATGCAGACTGCCAAATGGCTACATGTGTCTTTACTGTAATACTTAGCAGAACTCAGCCTGTTCACCTTATAGCATCGTAATCCTATGAGTTTTGTTACCTCCCTTGCTCCCTTTCCTGCATTTTAAACCTCTCGGACCATGATGGCATCACACAATCACATGTTGCTTTTACTTACACAAGAGCCCCTTTAGTACCTACTAACCCCTACCACACCCGAGTACAAGGGAAACTTCAAGACCAAGTATATTGCAGTGTTCACTCAGACAGATCACTCATGCTCTGCTGCCTGCCACTCATGGTAGTAGTCTGGATGTCTTGTGAGGGATAGCCTCATGGCTCGGGAGAAAGCTGGTAAGGAATTGGATCATCTATAGAGGTTTGGATCACCTTCCTAACCTATTCCACCATGAAGTGAAAGGATAATTACATCAACATAAATAAAGAAGTGTGAAGGCAAGAGGGCACTCAACTAGTTTGGTGTCTCGGATGGTTCCTCCTCGTATGGAGACATCTCGGCCAAGGATGGTGTCATAATGAGCTTTGCAGCCTGCCACTCATGATTATAGTCCAAGAGTTTTGTGGGGAATAGCCTAATATGCTAGGAGTTGGACCATCTGCATAGGTCTGAGTCACCATTCCTACCTGTAACACCATGAAGGGAAAGGACAATTACATCTGGATAAACAAAGACAGTGCGAGGCAGGGAAGACCTAACCAGTTTGGTGTCACATGGAGACATCATGTGCCATATTCTCCATCAAGTTTCATTACTAGAGACCTATAAGGATGGCAAAGAATTTGAAGCTGCAGAAGTTGGTTGTAAGTGATTGCTACTTGTTAGCAGCCGCTTTAGCATGTAAGAGGCTTCTCCTTTGTTGTGATGTAAAGTCCCCCACCTGCAATCACAAGAAGGAAACATATACATCAGTAAATTGTGATTTAGTGCACATGAAGGAAACACCATTCTTGCCCCAGCCACTTCATGCTATGTCTGCAACTCAGTCTTGTTCTTTCTCATTCTTATTTTGTAGCTCAGTCTACTTAAAAAATCATACAAGCCAGAGGAACCATCAGCGAGTCTGCCAATGAGTAGGGGAATAGATGCATCCTCTCACAACCTTTAACCATTGCCATGTTAGGCATTGAATGATGTTTAACAGTTGGGGTATGTTTGCTTAAGCTGCTATGAAATGGAGTTTTTTTCTACCCTTCCAAACTTTACAGGAAGTGGCTAGCCAGATAGATATCCAGGCTGCCCTATTTGCAGTAACTGGTTTTTTCTACCCTTTAAAACGTATGTTAGGTGTGTGACACCTGACAAGCTTGGTCCTAGATCTGACAAATGCTTCTTCGTATTATACCCGAGGGAAACCAAGGGTTACTACTTCTATCAGCGATCGGATAACAAAGTGTTTGTTGCCCATCATGGTGAATTCCTGGAAGAGGATTTCTTTCCAGATAAAGTAGTGGGAGCAAGATCAGTCTTGAAGAAATTCGAGATGATCCACTACCAGAAACTTCGGGTTACACCGAAGTT
>JAOWBN010003692.1:0-11274 GCA_028565015.1 Pinguicula moranensis | reverse complement strand
TCTCTATATGGTGATCTCAAGTCTAAGGATCACTTACACCCACTATTCTTTAGAGTATCATCCATTGACAATATGGTTATCTCTATATGGGTCAATCAGATGTACTTGTCAACTACAATCATCCATGTTTCTAGCTTAAGTGTCACAACACTATAGTCTATGAGATCAACTATTTTTTTCAAAAAGAATGGACTGAGAATATGCTAACCTGTCCATATTAATGATGTCTTATCTCACTAGTACTATGGTTAGATACGTTTGGTATTGATAACTTTAATTAGAGTGGTCTCATCATCACAACTCTCTTTGATACACTCTAAGTTATCAAACGCTGGACTTTATTATTTTACATATTATAAATAAAGAATATAAATAAACAAGTAGCGAATGTTGCTACAATCATATATACAACATTAAAATGTTAATATATAGGCCTAAGGTGATTGGCCTTAGGACATAACACTAACAGTTCTGCTAGGCCATCCATTTATGAGATATGTAGCAGTCAAAATTACTTCACCCAAAACTGTTTGGACATCTTAGCTTGAAATAACAAAGCTCGTGCCACTTGCAACAAAGTTCTGTGTTTCCTTTCAACTAAAACGTTCTGTTGAGGTACTCCTCCGATGCAGCATGCCATAATCATGGAAACGTTTCAGACATTGTGCATTCAGGAACTCTGTTCCATTATCTGTTCCAACAACTTCAACTGTCCTGTCAAGCTAAGTTTTGATCGTCAACACGAAAGCCATAATTAGCCTAGGAACTTGGTCCTTGTATTTGAAAATATAGGTACATGTACACCTACTACAATCGTCCGCAACTGTTAAAAACTAATGACACAAGTTGATGGAAGGAAGTTTGTAGGGATCCCAAATATCCATATGAATTAGGTCAAAACATTGTTCATATTTGTGTAAACTGTCATCAAATTGTAATCTACTTTATTTAGATAGAGGACAAATCTCACAAGAGCTAACATAGGTGTTCAGGAGAGAGTAATCTCCACAATTCTGTAAATGCTTCATTACATAAAAAGAAACTATTTCTTGAAGGCATCAACTGAGAAAGATAGGCTTCTTGTCCTCTCATCATTGCTGCTGGATTAAAGGATCCCTTATTCAGAATGTAAAATTCCCTCCTCATCATTCCCACTACCATGATTCTATTTGTACTAAGGTCCTGCAATATGCAACGATCAGGTAGAAAATGGAAACATAGATATGAGTTCAGAGAAAGTTTCTTCATTGATACCAGATTATACTTAAAACTTGGTAGGTAAAGACATGACTTCAGCACCACTGAATCAGATAGGTACACATCACCTTTACAGTTCATTGACTTAACACTTCCATCCGACAACCAAACTAGAGTTAATGCAGTGAAAGCACATGTATTCACTAGTTCATTACGGTCAATACACATATGGTTAGTTTCTCCAGTATCGACTATTCACTCATTCACAAAAATATCGTCATTATTAAAGGAGGATACAGAGCGCAAAGTTTTGTACCTGCAAAATTATCGCAGTGAGCCTTGTTTACCATTGTTTTATCACTATGATCAACAGTCCATTTTCCTTTAGAAATCCATTGTAACTCCTTATGCATACTTCTAATAACCTCAGACAGATTATTGTTTCCTGCAACCTTCATATCCAATTGTGTACTGTCTTGCATCACACTGTCAGAAACTTCAACCTGATTTGCAGAAAAATGTTGATGCCTGCTTTTTCTCTATTAAGACCAACCTTCTAGATACCCTTTCAACTTACAACATTCATCCATTGTATGCCCTGACCTTGTGCAATGAGTGCACTTCAGATTATTTCTTCTTGCATTACAGCCATTTGGATGACCCTTCAACTTGAAACACTCATCAATAGTATGTCCCATTTTTGTACAATGAGTACATTTAAGATGACTTTTGTCATTCCTTTGTCCTCCTCCAACATCTTTCTTCCAGTTGTTGCCTTTTGCCAGCAAAGCAACATTCAGTCCTTCATTTGTCGCTGCAATGTTAGTGTTGACTTGTCTTTGTTTTTCAGTTGTCATCATTATATTATAAACAGTATCTATATCCGGCAATGGTTCACTTCGTATAATATGTCCTTTTTCTCCTTCATACACCTCATTTAACCCCATCAAAAACTCCATGACTTTATCCTCATTATCCCTTTTCATCAACAATATACAAACTGCACCTTCAGTATAAGGAGTAGGCCTTAATTGTTCATATTGGTCCCATATGACTTTCAACCTTCCAAGAAAATTTGATACATCTATATTACCATGTCTAAGGACAGATGACAGTTCTCTTTAACTCAAACAAATATGGTAAATTGGTAGTACCAAGTCGTTTCTCAATGCTCAACCACAATTTTTGTGCATCAGTAACAAACATATAGGTTTTCATTAAATTTGTTTCCATAGATACACGAATCCAAGAACACACTAGGCTGTTCACTCATTTCCATTTCTTATGCAGAGGTTATTCCTCACTCGGTTGTTACAAAGAACCATCAATAAAACCAATCTTAAGCTTGGCTTCAAGTGTAGAAACAATTGCACAATTCCAAATTAAAAAATTTGTTCTATTAAGTCGAATCGAAACTAACTACATACGTGGACTATCTTATCCATGTACCTGCAATTGCTCTTCCATCATATCTTCGAGTTGTTGATTGCGCTTCCTCACAAACAACTCTGCTCTCTCGACTTTGGTCAATGTCGTTTGCCGCAATTTTCAGTTTTCTCTAAACAATTTGTGTTAATCAGTATCGAAAATAGTAACCTTCTCGAATACCATATTGAATTTCTCACAATTTGCAAAACAATCGGTGAAAATATAGCAGAATTTTTTAGCACAGGAATTTCTGGAACTTTTCCTTTCTTCAACTTTCCCGTACAAAGTTCTGTAACTGCCAACATAATAACAATTGTATTCTCGGAAGCGCTTTTATACTTACAAAGGTGCATTACATGTAAAACGTATAAGAGAAAAATGAATCTAGTCCACTGGATCATGGTGGATCAAATGACCAGGACTTGGCCACGTGTCCCAATCCACGTGCATCATCTTGAACATAAAATGTTCCTTGGAGAAACACGTTTTTCTTTATTGCCTTCTCTTAAATAACAAACAGTGTTGTCTTCTTCTTTTTTGCATCTGAAGGTCCAAAATCTGCTGAATTCTGATCAATTACAGCATATGTATTGCTGAATTCTGATAACTCGACACCTACACATCTATCCAAGTCTTCGTGGCCTCCTTCCCCACAACGCTACCCATATGAGAGAGGAAATGAACATCACGTGCCTGATGTCTGACATACGACGTAACAAACCATGATTAACATTCAACCCAAACTTATGAGCATATCGACACGTGAACAATAAGTGAAGACTGTCTCTTGACTTTCACCACATAAACAACAAGGTAGGGAACATTCGTTCACCCACTATGCACCAAGTTTTTCCGAGTAGGAATTGCATTTTGAAGCGTTTGCCAAAGAAACGTGGAGACCTTCGAGGGCACTATCTTGCACCTGATTTGTTAACAGACGATATTGATATTAGCAGTTGATTCGAGCTCTTACATGAGACTAACATAACTAGAGCGGATGGAAAATCGATCATCCTCCAACGGCAGTCAGGCCCAACGATAAGCTACTTGGCTATTAGGAGTAAACTGGTCCAAGTCGGCCGCCAGAGATCTAAGAGGTTCATCCGCCCAGAGATCTAAGAGTTCTGTAAGACACCCCAACGTCCAATGCAGACTCCCTCCCACCATTCACCCATTTCATCAATTCTACATCCTTTTGCGAAGAATTAATGTACAATAGGAAATATTTTTGCTTGAGCGACACATCGGCTCTCCAAGGCTGAGTCCAAAATAGTGTATGAATGCCACTTCCCACGTCTTGACGAATGACTAAACCGGCTACCTGGATGGACTGCCCACCATACACTCCTCTACCTAATAGATTTTCTCAATGTTGTGATTTCCATCCCATCCTTCGAAAGCTCATATCCATTAAAGTAGTGGTCGGCATACGGGTAGGGCGGGCTAATCCGTCCCGCCTGTCACGGGTTAATGTGCCTATTTTTTTAGGTATGGTCCATCCGTGTATTAAAAATGGGTCGTGCGGGTTAGGCCCATTTTTGAAAATGGGCCGCATGGGTTGGGTTCATTTTTCAAAATGGGCCGTGTGAATTTGGCACCATAATCCATAAAAAAATATTATTTTATTTAATTTATATTATTAATATATTTTTAATTTATAAAAAAATTAGAAATCTTTTTTTCTACAAAATAAGGTTGAAAATGGGATTTGAATAAATGAGAAAGGGAGTAGAGTATTTATAAGCATAAGTGAGAGGAACTGTGTGTGAAATCGGTGTCGGACAAAGTGTTATATTCAATTTTAAGGAAATAAATGCGTTTATATATAATAAAATCGTTGAGTTAACCATCAAAGCATTGTAGTTCACTGGTTAGAATACTTGCCAGCTTACAATTTTACTGTGGGTTCGAATTTGGCCTGAAGTAATTTTCTGCATTTTGTGTAAATGGGCCGACGGGCTAACCCGTGCATTTCCTCCGATGCAGCACGCCGACGCCCGTTAATAAAATGGACGGGGCTGCCCGTAACCCATTTTAAACGCTCCAAACGGGTCGGGCCATTTATCCCGACCCGTTTGCCGACCTCTATATTAAAGACTCCATATTTAGCATGCATAACAGTCATCCACAAGGGATCATGTTCCACAATTGTATGCCATAACCATTTCACTAACAGGGCTTTAATGATTAACGCCAACGACTTCACCCCTAGACCACCTCTTTCCTTCAACTCACACTCCTTTGTCCATCCTACCATGCTATCTTTTCACGATATCCCGACATCTTACCCTATAAGAACCATCATTGTAGTGCAGTTACCTTATGCGGAACCGCTTGCAGCATTGGGAAGAGAGACATACACTCCCTAGGATAGTTTTTCCGCCAATAGATAAAAACCTATTCTCCCACGAAGAAAATCAAGTTTTGACAGCCAGGATGACATCATTCTAGGACGACATTTTATTCTAAATCGCCCCCACACATTAGATATTTAAACGGGCAGCTAGCAATTCGACAATTCAATTTTTGGGTGGAAGCTTCTAAATATTGAGAGCTCACATTCACTCCCATAAGGTTGCTATTGTTGAACTCGCAAACCCGAGACCAACTCAAATATTTGCAATATCATTTTCATTTGTGCATATTCACCATCATCGTCTCCCAAAAAATTAGCTAGTCATCGGCAAATTGCAGGTTGTTGGATTAATTTTAATTAATTTGTTTAATTAACCTTAAGCCCACTTAACCACAAGCCCGTCTAACTACCCAGTTAAATCTCTATATAAAGGCTATGTGTCTACAGAGATTAACACACCGCTCACAACTCATGCGTTGAGAATAAGAAAAATATAAGTTTTCTTTCTAATTGTTCCTAATCACTCTCGGGAGGAGATTTGGTTTGTGGATATAACAGGGACTTTTATAGACCCTTCAACGTGATCAATTCAATCTAGGAGACTACGATCAGAGACGCTTCCACATCAAATAGGTACCGAATACGATCCGTTGGTATTCAGATTCGTTCGTACTCAGTTTTTCAGTTGATTAGATCCGTTCTAACTATAGTCTACAATGCACACTTTGTGGGTATTGAGGAATGAATTGCTGGGTCCTGAATTGGATACTGATGATAGTTGCTCCTTTGATGGTAGAGTTATGCAGCCTACTTCCTTCACAAGGTACAACAGGATCCTGGAAATGGCCCCTCAAATGGACTTGAAGAAATTGTTAGTTACTTGTGCTGAAACAGTTGCAGAATCTCATACCATCTCTATGTCAGATAGACAAGTTGCGTTGTCGGCTGTAGAAGCTTTGCTTCAGATATTAGAGAAGAAGATTTCAGTATGTGGTGAGCCTTTGCAAAGATTAGGGATATGTTGGAAGGAATCAACGCAGGATTGTAGCAATCGGGAAGCATAATCTACAAGCAGCTGAAGTAACACAGCAATGTTCGAGTCCATCGATGCAGCACTCCCGAGGAACGACAGACAACGGATCAGCGCAGAGGAGCACTACGTGGCAAAGGATGTTGTCAACATCATCGCATGTGAGGGGCCTGACCGTGTCTTTGGAAAGTGGAGATCGAGGCTGCCAATGGACGGATTCTCTCAGCTCGAATTGCGTCCATCGATCGCCATTGCCATCAGGGACATGCTGAAAGAACACAGCTCCAATTACAGAGTGGGATAGGGCAATGGTGCTCTGTATCTCGGCTGGAAGAACAGAGCTATGTCAACTTCATCAGCATGGAGATGAATCATTCGCAGATAAAAGAAAATTTGATCATGATATCACCATCGAAGTAGTGCTATATCCATGACAGAGAGAGCTTCTTTTTCTTTTTCCTTGTTTTCTGCTTTGACCTGTATATCGAATCATAGGATTGTACTAGGAATCTAGAGTTCAGGTTAGTCGTGACCGACCGTTGAATGGTCCTGATTTACTGCTTCTTGTCCTTGCTGTCATGAATATGTTTAATAAACTAGTAGCAATTGGTAAGTATTTGAATCTCGAAATATCAGGGGTTTTGTTCAAACAAACTCATATTTTTATTTGTCAGGTCAGGATTTACACAAACATCCTAAATTTATCTAACCAAGTTATTGATCTCGTAACCCTCCTCTAACCCAATATTACCAAATTTTATTCAGGGCGAAAGGAAACTCTTAATTGCTTACCATAATTAAACTTGTTGCTTCCTGCAGACTCCTTGCAATAAAGGCAACGAGAATCTCTGAGCGTATCAAATAAGTCCCGTTAGACTCCTTGACCGACCTAACCAATATGGTTATATAGAGAGAGGAGACGCGTTGTGGCGCTTATTGTACTGCGTTCTCTCTCTGTGTCTTTCTTCTTCCTCAACTCTACTGCATGCATGGAGAGAAGTTCGAGCCTTGTCCCTGATGAAGAACTGCAAAAAGGTTTTATGACGTTTGGCAACTTTGTATTCACAGAAGAGCATTACCATCATGCCGTTACAGGAATTGAAAACCCCTCCGCAAGAATTGAAAACCCCTCTTCAAGAATTGAAAATCCCTCCTCATCTTTGGCAGCTGTTGCTCAGACTAATAATCCCTCATCGGCGGCTGCCTCCGCCTCTGCCGCGCTGGAAAGTAGCAATCTTTCGCCCTGGTCCGACCTGTTTGCCTTGTCTCGAGCAGCGGTGGAAGAGTTTGAGATGCCGCGGATCAGGGGTAGCTCTGTTTATCAACCATACATCAATTTAGGAGGTAAGAAGATAAAACTGCGGAGTAGATTCTGCTATCAACCTTTTGTTTATGAGTTGTGTTCAAGCCTATCTGTGTGTGATTTGGTGAGTTTTTCAATATATTCAGAAAGTGTTTTAATCTGGTAAAAGTTGGCTGTTGATGAGTGTTTTTGAAATCTTTACTTTTTTGAAGATCTGTTTTTAAGCAAGTTTCTGTAAAAGGCACGAGTAGCCTTAATCATATAGTAATTTAAGTTGTTGTTGCTGGTTAAGGGAACTTGAATTCAATGGAGAGAAAATCTGCTTTTGGAAATCAGAGTTGGGGATTGGGAATGGATTGCAGCCCTTACAATGTTGCTGAAGAATCCCAAACTCAGGCGGAAAACTGGCAATCAATACCTCCTCTCTTCAGCTTCTTGTTCAACCGAAGTCAAAAAATCAACCAACTTCCTTCTCAGGATTATCAGCTCACGAAGGACTACAACCGGTACATGAATATTGGCAGTCCATATCCCGTAACGGGGTCATACCCATACCCGCAGTCGAAGGAAAGTGTAATAGAAGAGCGGGTTCAAAAACTTGTGATAAGTCTCCCATTTCTGTTGGATGAAGAAGAAGAGACCAATACTCGTTTCCTCAATGAGCTCATTGAAAAGTGTCAGGACCGACATTATGATTCAATTGTCGAAAAGATTGTGTCGAATCAGGAATCCTTTCTAAGGGCAGTAACCGGAGTAAGAACGTGAGATCATAATCCTTGACTTTGCTCTTCTTCTTTTTTATGTTATGAACATGTTTGTGAAGAATTAAGGTTGGTGTAACCAATGCTTGTCTTTGTGTTTGTTTTATGGCAGTGGCAGATCAAATGTTATATGCAAACTCATCAAGATGCTCAAGAGATCAAAAGGGGCATTCGTTATCACAGAAATTCTTGCCCCTCATTTCATCTTTGTAACAAGAAATTATAATCTCAGGAAGGTGATTAAAGAGTGCTTGACCACATTTGGGAACGGCCCTAATGCGGTACTGTATGATGAAGCAATCCAAAACGTGAAGGAAATTTGCATCCACAAAGAAGGTTCCAAACTCTTTCAAGATTGTATCTCTGGCAGGATCGGAGGGCAAAAACGAATAGACCTTCTCCATGCTATTGCCGACGCCTCAGATCTCCTCTCTTATGATCCATTTGGGTATTTCTAATTCACTTTTAGGTTCCACTTTGACCTTTCTAAACCTGTCTGCTGATCAAATTCTCCTTTCTGACAGAAACTATGTTGTCACTCATGTGTTGTCACTTAGAAGGGAGGATGTGAACGCAATGATATACTTTAAACTCGAAAAGGAGTACGTATCACTAGCACAACAAGAATCAGGCAGCCATGTTATAGAGAGATGCATCAGTTCTTCAGAAGCTGGACTTCTTTCTTTTCTTAAGCAAATCATAAATTCTCCTGATGTGCTTCCGATACTCGCCAAGAATCGCTATGGGAACTATGTCATTCAAACAGCCGCACGGAAATGTGAAGTAAGTTGAAAACCAACTTCTACTCGGTACTGGTTTACCATTTACAACAATCTCATTAAGAGAGTTTTTTCTTTTCTCAGGAGCATGGCCTTGACCATCTTCTTAAGGTTCTCATTCAATGTGTTAAGCCTTATGAAAGAAAAATTATGAGACACCAGTATGGAAAGCATGTAGTTGACACTCTGAGAAACTTGGGTCGAACAACTGAGAAGATCAGGCTGGTAGAACATGCTGGAAGCATAGTTGTTGTATCTTAAGGTGAAACTAAAGTTTTGCAGGTTATGTTGTAAGTATGATGAGAGGCAAATTGTTTTTGCGGGAATATTGATTGTAATAATGAGTAGAGGTAATTGTTTGGCAGGAATGTTGATTGAGTTTTTAACTCTGTAGGTATTATTAGAAGGGTGCAGTTCTAGATATGTGTCACAGTTACTTGTGAGATTTTGTTCGTTTTCCTTTGTGGAGAGAAGCATTGTTTAGACATCATCTACAGACTACAAGTTCAGTAATTACATCTTGATACTTTGATTTCACCAAAATGAAGTAAAGAATTCACCATTAAGCAAAAACATTGGCAAATATGAAGCACTCCAATTTCTATTAGATCATCAATAAAGGGGGAAACCACAGAAACTCAGAGTGATTCAAGATAAAGCTGAGATAGCCTGCCTAGTCTGTGACTCGAGTACAACCTTCGCAGCCTCTTTAATCACTTGCCCGTTTACGTAGTGTTTCCGGCACACGGGCATGTATACATCAGCCCCACCAATGAGCTCGGTTATAGTATCATCGGTCTTCCTCAATGTAAAGAAAGCGTGCTGCCCGCATACCTCGCATCGCGAGGTTAACTTTGTAACTGAGTCAGCTATGGGGATAATATCAAGAACTGATCCAAAGCTCCTTCTGCCAATGAGAAGAGATGGAGGAAGATATAAAAAACGACCAAATCACAGCATGTTTGCGCTTAAGCGTTAAGCAAATGAAGGATGGAGATGTAAAATATTCAAAGACAGTTCAAGAGTTCACCTTCGGTAATCGCCATCCAAGCCAGTAACTATTATGGTCTTGCCATCCTGGTCAGCAGCTTTGCTACAGAAATCGTATAGGTCTTTGAAAAACTGAGCTTCATCAATACCAATCACCTCTAGCTGTTATCCATTTACCAGAGCAAATTAGTACATATAAAAGAGATCTGAAGGAAAAAAGGCAAACAAGTTGACTGCTTTTGCCAAGGACGCCCGTAAAGTCATGGTAATTTGCATCTACGAGGAAATGAAAAGAGTTGTACTCAACTGTTATACCTTCTCATATGCTTCCACACCCAGCTTCTCCCGGAATGAGGACAGGTCTGCTAATGGCAAACAAGGCAAACTTTCTCCATCATGCGTAACAACTGAGTCTGTTCCATATCTGGTATCTTTGTCCGATTTTATTATGGCCACTCTCCTATAAGTCATATCCAAAATCAGATTTGATACTACAGATTACAAGCAAATAGATGATAGTTTCAAATTACTGGTGGAAAGCATAATAACAATGTATGTGGAATAAGGCAAGACCCAGCATGATGAATTATCCATATCAAAGCTGGCAGTTTTTAGAAAATTATGAGCAAGAAAATTTAAATGCTACCAAGCAATGCTGGAGCATCTTAGCAAACAGAAATATAGAACTTCAGTGATGACTCCTTAAATACAACCCCTTAAGAATCATCTGCTTCCCTTTTTTCACTCATGCCAACTTCCCCGTTAGTCTAGTCATCCAATTTATCCGATGGTTACAAACAAGAGGGAGGGAAGCGATATCACACTACCTCACAGTTTTTTCTTTTCTTGTCCAAATATAGGTATTCTGTTCTTCCTAACTGGATGACAACAGATTCACCTGATGTATATATGCAGCACATAATCTTGATTTCACCCCCTGCCTGTCGAATGCATATTGCATTGGTAGAGACCCGATCTCCATAGGCAACTAAGACCTCTAGCTAACTGCTTAAGTCTGCAATGTAGCCAGCATCTTTCAGCATACAGGACAAGTCTTTAATCAAACGAAGTATTTGCTTAATTTGTTTGTGAGAGTTATGTCCCATAAAGAAGAAATGTGCCGCTTTTTGTACTTCTATCATGCTATAGCCAGGTTCCTTTTTTACACCAGATCCCTTCATAACTCGCCTAACCTCTGAAACATTTTTCCACAAACCAAAAGTTGCATAAGCATTACATAAGACTATATACTTCCCAGCATTTTCTGGTTCCAACTCAAAGAATTTCTCCGCAGCAAGCTTTGCAATGTCGATATTTCCATGCATTCTACATGCACCAAGCAATGCACCCCATACAACTGGGTGGTCTTTAGAAGGTGACATGCAGACAAATGAGTAGGCCTCCTCAATTCTACCAGAGCGTCCCAAAAG
>JAOWBN010003681.1:0-11274 GCA_028565015.1 Pinguicula moranensis | reverse complement strand
GATCGATCGAGAGAGATGGATGCTGAATAGAGGAGTCAACAGAACAGGTATCTCATCTGGAGCCCGAGCCGGTACGGAGGGAGAAAGAAGCGGGATCCGATTATAACAAAAACGATTTGGAGATACTCCGACATGAAAGGAACGAACTGCTTTGATGATAAGTCCCAATTTAAAAAAAAAAAAGTTCAAAAATTGGTTTAATTTCAATTTAATTCGATAAGTTCGAACTAGCCCCATCGGCGCCCGCTCGCGTCCGCATCCGCCAATTCCGTGTTCGTGCGAATGCGGATGAAAAATCGCATTCCGCAAAATTATGCGGGTTGAATGCGGAAAGCAGATTTTTGCTTTGCGGAATCTGCATCCGCTTGCATAAATTTATTTTTATATATATATATTTTTTTAATTTAAATACAAAATAAATGCGAGCGAATTCTGCGGAGTTCCGTATCCGCTCGCCCATAATTTTTATTTATTTACTTTTATAGGCATATACTTACGCGCATCTGCCCCATTCGCGAAATTATGCGGAATCCGCAAATTTCACATCCACCCGCCCACGAAATTAGGCAGGATTTGCGGATTCCGCCTCCGCCCGCGAAATTACGCAAAGCGGGCAGATGCGAAATACTGTTCATCACGGGCGGATGCGAAACCAAAAAATCGGTTCCGCAACCTTCGCGGGCGGAACGCGAAACGGGCTGTTCCAGTTTCGCCCGCTCCGCTACCCAGGGTTAGTTCGAACCATATAACAATCTGTGGGAAACTCGGGAAGTCCCAATCAAAATTCAAAAATTTCAAAACCGATGAGTTCTAGCACGAAATGTAAATGCAAATTGATCAGGTACATGCATGTAATGTAAGAATTGGATCCACAATCCACAACGTACCCATTATATTACCAACTTAGTTGGGTATAGGGAGTTAGATGTCCGTGGCCTTACCTTTTTAATTATACAAAGATGCCATTTTCATTGCGACCCAATGTGCATTGTGTCATTTGATGTATTGAGTTCCAACAACTTCACTAAATAGAAGCACTGAAATTTAATAGTCATTTTGCTTTATTTCATCATTAGTATAGAGCTAAAAGAATTGTCAATACTAATTCTTCTGACTCCATTGGCAATAGACACTAATGTAAGAATTGGGTATTTTTAAAATTATGAGATAAAATTATGTGATTAATCCAAACTGAAAATAACATAAAATTATAAAATGAATTAAAATCATAAAATAAAAGAGCTAAAAAAGTTAAAATTAAAATAAATACAATAAGGGATGATGATTATTAACTCCAAAATTATAGATAATATATTTAATTCTAAAGATAAACAAGTGAAGTCAGCAAAATAGGCAAACCAAGATTAGAAGATTCATCAAGATTCTGTTGTAGAAAGTTCGGACTATTAAGACCAGTTATTATGTGATATGCAGCTAAGTGAAATAAGTCAACATATATGCTTGTGCATATACAAAAATATTAACACAATGATAAGGATTTTCTCACGTGCCTTTATTCACGTTTTTCTATACATAGTGGGTTGCTGGGTTTCAAGTCTTTCTTAAGCCCATTAAGTAAACCGCTCGTCGCCCATAGAGGATTAAACCTCGAAGATATTGCCCCGCGCCCAACCCAAGCCACTGAAGATTCTAAAATAGGGTGGAACTAGCCTAAAAATTAGGGTGAGCTAAAATACCCTAAAAGAATTTAGAAGGCCATTTTTTTCGCCGCTATTTTTTTAGGGGGCCATTTTTTTTTTTACCGAAATGCAACCTCAAGAACCCGAAAATGAGAGTTACAGAACTAAAACATCTCAGCATCCAAATTTCCCCATAATCAACATGAGCCGAGAAGAAGCATTGTTTATCAAGTCAAATTCACAACATCTCATATTCAAACACATGCATATCTAACTTCAACCAAAAACTACCGAACAGAATCCTACACATTAATGTAGCAGACATGTGGTATGGAAGTTTGCTAGCATCACATCAAAATGCTCAAACAGTGAAGTATCCTCTGAATTTGCAACTTTGTTTAATGAGGTGGTGTACTTTTCAAAAACAAATTCAAAACATGAACATTGTCCATACATTTCACAAAGTTGTTGCAAATATTAAATGTGATATAACCACAATAGAAACAACCACAAATGGCAAATGAAATATTAAAAAAATGGGTGGTGTATGCTACTTTTTTCTTTATAAGTGAACTTATCCAACTATTTGCTCATGCATATAAGAGAAGATGGGATGCTAATAGGTTACTTAAGAACAAAAGAACAATGAAGCTGCTTCAAGCTTAAGTGATCTTAAAAACCAGGTTAGCTCGCACCTCTGCATTCTTTTCCAGTCAACCCCACCACAATATAAGCTTGCACAACTCACAGTTTCAGTTTTAGACAAAAACTCGTTTTCAACTAAAATGACAAATCACTGCTTACATTCCAACACATTACGCAAGAATATGGTCGATACACGCCAAAGTACGTAAACCTTAACACATAAATGCAGAATCAATATTGCATTAGGCCCAGGAAAAGAGGTCGAATTGTTGTTCAAACCCAAACTAATACCTTAAGAAACAGAGGGTTCTTACCACTGAAATGTTATCAGAATAAAGTATCTCAGGTTCTACCAATTTGTTTGCTATTTGCAAATTTTAGGTTAATTTCTGCAAATTATAACAAAAACAAATTAAAAAAATTTCAACCTTCGTTTGTGAAGGAGATTCTGCCCAACAAATGAACGGAAAGGAGAGAGAAGCTTACTTTGGTAAGAAATAGTCGACGATCGAATAATCCAATGGTGGAAAACAGAGGATGACTGCGTCGGTCGGTTCGGTACCTTGGCAACCTCGAGATTTTGGTTCCTGAGATTCCCGTCTCCAGAATCCAGCTTATGGATGTATAGAAAAGCCGAATGGCATATGTGGTTGGTCGAAGAATGACTCCGGGCTAAAGCCCGAGCTGGCCCTAGCATAGGTCCGCCCTTGGCTTCGTACATTGTTTTATATTAAGGCCAAATCTAAGAATTTTTTTCCGGAATCTAAATTTTTTTGTGATACATAAAAAGGACTGAAAATATTTTTTTAGTGGAACAATGTATTTTTTTGGTAAGAAAGTGGTGGGTACAAAATAATTTACCTATTTAACCGTCATATTTTATCAACTCAAATAATTATAAAAAAATAAAATTTAAATTATTTAATCAACTATAAAATTAACTTTCAATAAAATTAATTATAATATATATAATATTATTATAAAATATTTAAATATTATTTTTTAAAATTTTTTAGACAAAATAAATTCGAAGGGGAGGGTGAGGTCGGTCTAGGGCCCGGCCTACTCCGCTCCCTCCACCCTTGCTCTATATGGACAATATATACATTTGATTTCAAATTATGAATTTCTCTATCTTACGAGTTACGACCTTGTCCTATCTTAAAACTCCCTTTGACTAATCAAATTGTAAAATCTGCAACATAGCCTCGAATTCGATTACCTTTCAATGCATAGGAGATACTCGTGAACACAGAATGCGTGATTTAGGAATGACTTTCTACCCTGTCCAATCTTAGTTCTCGCTTTCTTCTTTGCAGGAAACAAAATTGCTTAGTTAGGGTAATTGAAGGTGTTTTGGCCGCCGACATCTTTGATTGGGGATCTTGCAACAAGACTCAAAGGCCATGGCAAGTTGATGACTTCGACGCATTCAACGACAGAATGATCGGAACTGAATGATACAAAACAACACTTGTTTATGTTGACAACAGGGGTTCTAATACGTTACGAGGAATGTTCTCTCTTGCACGAGAGTTTCTAGGCCGTGGAACTGAAGGAAAATTTTACTCACACATTTTCTTATGCACTGAATTTGTTCTATTACAGGTTGTGCTTGTTGGCAACACACTTAATGCCAATGGAATTAAGTTCAATGATATTGTTTCCGAGGCCCCTTAGGTTTGTGACGTGCTTCGATGAACTGTTGAAGCTGGTGGATTGATGGTTGTTGAAAATGATCTTGGAAGCCCGGACGAGTTGAGGCAAATGAGATGAGAATTGGAAGCTGCAACTAAGCAAGTTGATATGGTAGGCTACCTTTTTACTCTTCTTTGCAACTGTAATGTTTTCAAAACATTGATTAGTGCATTGGTTTGATCTTTTTTTTTTTTTAATTTTTTTTAATTTTTTTATTATCTCTTACCATGCTGGTCATTTTGGAAGGGATGGGGCGCCAACCACTGCATAGGAGCTTCAACGCCAAACTCAAATGCAATGCTAGGTCAGTTTCAAATTGTTTGGTAGTCACACAATTTGAGCTTTCTCCTATAAACATGCAACCCATGAAGAATCGTTTCTTTCTCCTATAAACATGCAACTTGCAACAGTGAAAATTGAGCGATTTGAAAAGAATCTAATCCAAGGGAAAGTATACCAATTTATAATTGGCAAAAACAGAAATCGAGTCATTCACCAAGATTATACTCTTACGGTGGGTAGTTGGATGATCATTTTTTTGGAAAATGGTTGTTGATTTTGATATAATGATGTTACTAGAGTAGAAAATATTATATATGTGGAAGCATACTACTGATAAACGAATGCAATGTAAGCAGACCTTGAAAGCTGGAAACAAGCAATGGAAGAAAACATGGACTCGATCAAGAAAAATGGAACTTGGAATCTAGCTCCTGCTACAAAAGGTCAGAAGGTCATAGGATGTAACTGGATATAAGGAAAAGCTAGATACGATGGACTCTTACAATCCTAGATACAAGGCCAAGTTAGTTGCCGGGGGCTATTCTCAAAAAGAGGGAATTGATTTCAATGAAAGCTTCTCTCAAGTGGTTCAATTCAAGACTACGCATGATGCGCTCATTTGTGGCACGCTTAGATTTAGAGTTAGACCAGTTGGATGTTAAAATAATATTTTTACATTGAAAGTTAAATGAAAGTATATACATGTATAAACCAAATGGTTTTGTTGATAGTAAGAAATCTGACCATGTTTACTTGCTAAAAAAGTATCTACTATCTGACCATGTTTGCTTACTCAAAAAGTATCTATCTTGCCTGAAACAAGCCCGAGGTAGTGGTACATGAATGTTATTACATTACAAAGTTAGGCTTGTCAGAACAGAAGCAAATTTGATAGTTGTTTCTATTTTATTAACTCTGAGCATGACCATGTTTACCTGTTATTGTAGGTAGATGATATGTCACTGATATGCAAGTCTAGGATCTGAGCTAAAGAAACAATTGAGTCTTGAATTTGCCATGAAAGATCGAGGAGAAGCTAAACGGATACTTGGCATAGAGATAACAAGGGATAAGAGAAAGTTGACCCTAAATTACACCAAAACTCCTATCTTAAAAAACTTAGCTGTAAGTTTGGTATGGAGCAAAGTAAACCTGTGAAAGTTCCTGTAGTTGGGCATTCCTTATTGTCGAAAATAAAGTACCCTACAACTGAGTCTGAAAAGCATAAAATGAATGACATTCCATACTCTAATGCTTTGGGGTCTTTGATGTTATGTATGTGATGATAAGCACTAGACTTGATTTAATGTTTGTTGTATCATTACCTGGTAGGTTTATGTTTAATCGATCATTGGAATGCATTAAAATGGGTACTGGGATACGTGAATCACGCTACACACACATGTCTAATTTTTAGTAAGAAAAATGACATTGTCAGCCTGGTTGGCTTTGTTGATTCATACTATGCAGAGGACAGACAAAGATACAAGGAAATCCATGACTGCTGACTACTTTATGTTGGGGCGAACTGCATCAGCTGGAAGGCTTTGCTGCAACCTATGGTATTACTCTCATCAACGGAAGAAAGAGGATGTCGATGCAATCAAGGAAGCCGTGCGGGTTAAAGGAGTCTTGAAGGAGGTGGAGCTATTGGCAGATCAAGCAGTGGTGTATTCATACAGTTATAGGGAATTGTGTTTAAGAAATAACCGTATATTAGGCTTCACTTTAGAGAAATGATGGCTACGAAGGAGATTGTGCAAGAAATTGGTAGCTTCAGAGGATAACCCAGTGGACATGGGTACTAAAGTGTTACCAGATAGAAGGTTCAAACATTGTTTGGATTTGTTGCACCTAAGCTGAACCAAATTGCAGTAAAGTTGAGATGGGAATCTGATGATGAAATGAAGTTGTGAAGTTCTATGCAACAGAAGGTTGACTGTGTAAGTTGGAGCTGAGTTGTAACCATTAGCAGAGCAGATCGTCACCATTTGATAAAGCATAATTGAATGAATGGTTGAGATAAGGCGGATTAGCTATTGATAGGTTAATTTAACCAACTGACAAATTGACTCTCACTATGAACGGGGGCCAAGAGAAGTGGTGAAGGAGACTTCATTCTGAATCTTTGAACACTCTCTATACTTTCGTCTTCAGGCGGTTATCAGAAGGCTTGATCGACAGAAAGCAACAGAAATCTTCATCCAGAGACCGGAAATCCCAGGAACTTGTAAGTGCTTGATAAGCACGGGGTGGCCGGTATCTATTGGAAGAAGGAGGATGGTTTCAACTTGTATTTTCATTGATTGATAGAGTACAATATAAAGGAGAATGTTAGCCTCTAGGTTAGGGAAGATTATTTTGACAAGGAAGGATCCTTATAATCAGGATCATTCCTTTTACAATTAACAATAATAATCTTTCCTTAATTACTTTCATTTTTCTAGTCTAACACTTCCCCTCAAGTTGGGTCGTCAGATCTACGATGCCCAACTTGTGTAGTACTTCTTGAAATACGCTTCCAGTTATTACCTTTGTGAGTATATCCGCCAATTGTTTTTCTGATCGAACAAATGGAAGACAGATAGTACCATCCTAAATTTTTTCTTTTTATGAAGTGCTTGTCAATTTCTATATGTTTCATCTGATCATGTTGAACTGGATTTTCAGAAATACTTATGGCTGCCTTGTTGTCGCACATCAACGGATAAGGTTGAGGTACTTGGAATCTGATTTCAGTCATCAGCTTTCGTATCCTTAATATCTCGGTAAGTCCTCTTGCAATGCTTCTAAACTCAGCTTCGGCACTAGAGAGTGACACCACTTTCTGTTTCTTACTTTTCCAAATCACTAAGTTTCCTCCCACAAATGTAAAGTATCCAGAGGTTGATCTCCTGTCAGTCTGATTGCCTGCCCAATCAGTATTAGTGTATACTTGGAGATCGAAGGTTGATCTCCTTTCAGTCTGATTGCTTGCCCAATCAGTATCAATGTATACTTGGAGATCGAGGTGCCCATGTCTTTTGAAGAGAATTCCCTTGTCTGATGTCCCTTTTAAGTATCGTACAATCCTTAGGACAGCGTCCATATGATTTTCTTGTGGATTATGCATGAACCGACTGAGCACGCCTACTGAGTAGGCAATATTAGTCAATTGGTCGACAGTCAACCAATCCTGTTTCTGGTAATAAATCCACGATATACTTTCTCTGAGAGATAAAGATTCCAATTTTTGATCTCATAACCTCTATTCCTAAGAAATATTTAAGTTTTTCCAAGTCTTTCATCTCGAATTCTCGAAAATAGATTTTTTCGAAGATTCTCCATTTCGTCTTTGTTATCTCCAGTTATGACCATATCGTCCACATAGATAATCAGGCACGTGGTGAGTCCCCCTCTCTTCTTCATAAATAGTGTATGATCAGAGTTGTTTTGTTTGTAACCATACTTTTGCATTGCATGGCCACTATAAATCTCCCGAACCATGCTTTGGGAGATTATTTTAGCCCATAAAGAGCTTTCTTTAATCGGCATGCTTCTCCTTGTTGAAATTCCTGTGAGAACCCTGGGGGTGGTTCCATATATACTTCTTCCTCGAGATCACCGTGTGAGAATGCATTCTTAACATCAAATTGATGCAGTGACCAGTCCTGGTTAGCTGCAATTGAGAATAACACCCGGATAGTATCAATTTTGGCTACGGGCGAAAAGGTCTTTAATTAGTCAATCTCGTATGTCTGTGTATATACCTTTGCAACTAGCCGAGCTTTATATCTTTCAATTGTTCCGTCGTCTCTATGTTTGATGTTAAATATCCATATCCACCCCACCGTTCTTTTTCCTTTTGGGAGTATGCATTTCTCCTATGTGCCATTTTTTTTATATCAATGCAGTCATTTCATTCTCCATAGCTTGTCTCCATTCAGGTTGTCCATGAGCTTCTAGAACTGTTTTCGAATTTTTTCTGAGTATACTGACACGATGAAGGCCTTGGCAGATTGGGACAAACTCCTCCTGACCATATTTTCCATGGGATATTTTGATTGACAAGGGATATGGTGAGGTTCATACCGTTTGGCTGGGATACCTCGAGTGCTTCGTGCAGGCAATTTATATGTCACTGAATCTGCAATGTCAGAATGAACAATAGATATGGATTCAAGTATGTGCACTGTATCAATAGTACGTACCTCAGGATCCTCGGAAGGGGGTGATTGTGGCACTGGAGTTGGCAGATATTGTACTATGTTTTCAATGGGCGGAGAACTGGATGAGTCATCAGAAGACGAACTACTCGATGAGAGATCAAGAGTAGTAGTAATTAGCCAAGGTAGTGGATAAGTTGAGTGTATTGTCTCCCCCTGTCCACTAGGGTGGCTACTATAAAAGAATTCTGACTCAACAAAGTTCCAGTTCATCGTGGTAAACATGCGATCCGTTTTCGGATGGAAGCAACGATACCCCTTTTTATTGATGCCAGCCCACAAACACGCACTTCAGAGCACATGGATCCAATTTGTTTCTTTTTGCCTTGTGAATATATACATATACAGTGCAACCAAAAACTTTGGGTGACAACGTCAAAGCAGTAGGTACCTCAGTATATGTGGCCATCATCAAGATCAGAGTCTTCAGGTCTAGTATTTTTGTTGGCAGTACGTTGATGAGGTAGACAGCGGTAGCAACTGGTTCAATCCAGAAAGATAGAGGGACCTTGGATTCAATGACCAGAGCTCTAGTAATTTTCAGAATGAGCCGATTCTTTCATTCCGCAATACCATTTTGCTAGGATGTGTGAGAACATGTGGTTTGATGCACCATTCCATGTTCAAGAGCAAATTTTGTCATGGAATGGCTAACAAACTTCCCGCCATTGTCATTAGCAATACTTGAATTTGGGTGCCAAATTGAGTTTATGAAATTCAACGAATTTGGAAAACACCTCAGATTTATGTTTCATAAAATATACTCAGGTCATTCTGGTGCAATCATCAATAAACAACAGAAAATACCGAAAACCCCCTCGTACTGTTCCCAGAGCAGGTCCCCACACATCAGAATGTACCAAAGAAAATATAGAAGTAGCCCGGGTATTATTCGATAAATAAAATGTTCGATGTGTTTTGGATAAACAACAAGTGTTGCAAACAAACGGAGTAGCTTTCAAAGCTAAGTGCGGAAATAAAAGCTTCATATAACCAACTGACGGGTGTCCCAGTCAACAATGCCACAGCCACAGACTTTGGTCCGCTGTTCCATGAGACAACATAGCAGTTCTGGGTTGGGTGACTTCATCAACATAGTACAATCCACCTCGTTCACTGCCACGTCCAATAATCCCCTAGTCCGAAGGTCCTGTAAGAGACAGAAATGAGGATAAATTAGTACACGACAGATTAGTTCCTGGGTCACATGGCTAACTGATAGCAACTTGTACGATAGTGATGGAACATATAAGCAATTTGATAGTGTCAAAGTTGATGATATTTGTATAGTGTCGGCGCCTGTGACAGGTGATACGCCCCTATTCATGGTTTGAATTGATTTTTTTTGGGACTGAGTGAGCGACAATATCCGTTGCATCATGAGTCATGGTATCTGTCGCTCTACAGTCAAGGAACCACCGGGTATCGGGACCATTGTGAGGGACCGGAGTGGAATAAGCTGTGGAGATGAGGTTAGTCCCACAGTCTAGGGCCGAATATAAGGCAAAACATCTGAGATGGAAATATTGAGCACCATGGGCTAGAGGGCATTTTGGTAATTTGTGGTAGGGTGGTTTGGGGTATTTGGTTGAGGTGGAGGGCTGATTATGAATTTCTAGAAAATAGAGGGGTTGTTTCGGTTTTATGATGGAAGTGTGAGGGTGTGGTGGTGTTTTTTCATTCTTCAGGGGTTGTATCGGAAGTGTGGATTTTTTCGGGGGTCGAGGCAACAAATCAGAAAGTTCTGGGGCTGATTTGAAGGGCCCCAAAGATTTGGGGGTCGTGTCATCATTTTTGGATTTTGCATGGTGGATGGTGAAATCTCCGGAGACTGCGAGGGGCGTATCATCATTTCTTGAGACTTGGAGGATTGATCTTCAAAAAGATTGTAAGTTGCAGGGTAAAATCGAGATTTCACAGAGGCAGGGTTCGAGAAGAGAGACTTCTCAAACCCGCTACCTTCTTCACCCATTGCGCCTCCTATTTCTCTTCCAGTCATGGCCACGGCTACTCCGGTACCCAGAAGAGATGGTTGACTGCTGCCGCTGGGAGATGCTTCGGTATTTCCCACGGTGGCCGCCGCCGCTCCTGGCTGACGACTTTTATCCTTGAAGTACCACTTAGGGAATCCAATTTTCTTGAAACACCGATCTGTGGTGTGGTCGCTCCGCTTGCAATCATTGAACCACAATTTTGGTTTATCCACAGCCGGGGCTCAGGATGATGATTTGGTGTTGTTTTGCACCATTTCTGACCAAGCCCGAGTAGTGTATCCGCTTCCAACCCCGTTCGTTGAGTTGCCGCCGCTTTGATGACCGAGATTTAGGATCTGAAACCGGGCGACTTCTTGACGGAATGCAGCGTATGCCTTTTCACCGGACAGGAGTGGATCCGCTTTCAATAAGTCCCTCTTTGTGCATCAAACTCGGTATTAACACTTACAAGAAACTGAAATAGTTTAGTTTCTTGCTACAATCGGTTAAATGTAGCTATGTCCTCCGAGCATTTGATAGGGTTTGGATGCCTGCGATCCATCTCTTACCAGATTTGTTGCATTGTGGTGTAGAGTTCCTCTAGGCTGCCGGTTGGCATGAACTGAAAGGTTGTATAGTTGCAACGAGTCACTTCCACTCGTGTAGGTGACCGCCAAGCCGCCTCACATTGCTTTGGCGGATGGATACGATGCATATCGATCCACCAAAGTTGGTTCCATCGCATTGAGTAGGTTTGAACACACGTTCAAGTCAGCTTGTTCCCATCGTTTGAATTGTGGATCCTGCACCCGGGGGGGGGGGGGGGGGGGG
>JAOWBN010003680.1:0-23007 GCA_028565015.1 Pinguicula moranensis | reverse complement strand
GGAGTGGGTGTCATCACAAGTGAGTAGTATTATGTGTAAGTAAGGTGCATTGCATTTCTCAAATGTTTTGACAGTAGGATGACAAGTTAGACCTTATATGAAGTTGATGGACTGGAATGACAATTAAAGGTTTAACTCGTGCTCAAGGCAGTGTAGTGGGTGTTTTGCATAACAGATGTTTGTATTCTAAGGTGTGAAAATGTGATGCACAAACATCTGATAGAGTGAAATATTCGTGGGTGTAGACTTAAGATAGAAATTCAGCCCATGACTTAGGTAGTTTCAGTTCCTCAACCAGACAGAAAGAAAAAGTGAAGGCTTACTTTGAGTGTGCTATGGTTAAGTGTCAGAGCTATGATGTTGATGCACTGTACCTGCAAAAAGCATCATTCATCAAACAAATAAATGCAAAGGAAATCAAATTACATAATTGAATGTAAATGAGTTCAAAGATCTAAAACAATGGGTTGCCTCCCATCCAACACTGGTTTAAAGTCTCAACTAGACTTGTTGATCTTCAATCTTTATAGATGGGGTCCTGAAGCATCAGAACCACTACTTTGTCTTCTGGTAAAATGCCTTTGTACTGCTTCAACTGATGGATATTGACCTTGAAGGTCTTGGTATAAACCCTAAACCTCAAAGATGCTGACTGCTCCATGAGGAAAAGTTTCATCCACTATGTATGGACCTCTCCACCTTGATTGCAACTTTCCTGGAACATTGTAAGCTTGTTTTAGTGGAGCAAAACTTGATCTCCCATACTCCTTCCTAGATATCAACTGGTCATGAATGGCCTTTGTTCTTTCTTTATAGATGGCTGCATTGTCATAATACATCCTCAGCTCTGCTAGATCTTGCAACTGCAACTTCCTGTTTTCTCCTGCTTCCTCAGTGTTCATGCTGAGGTGCTTCATTGCCTAATATGCTTGATTCTCCAACTGCACAGGAAGATGATTTTTTTTCTTCCAAAAACTAACCTGTAAGGTGACATACCTATAGGTGTCTTGTAGGCTGTTTAGTATGCCCAAAGTGCATTTGGCAGCCTCATGTTCCAGTTCTTCTTGCCTGGATTCACAGTCTTTTCCAGGATTGTCCTAATATCTCTGTTGGTGACTTCAGCTTGGTCATTTGTTTGAGGATGGTAAGAGGTTGAAACCTCCTGGCCTACTCCATATTTCTTAAGTAGTAAGGCCACTGTTGTGTTGCAAAAATGAGTACCTCTATCACTAAACAATTTCTTAGGCATGCCAAACCTGCAGAAAATCTAATTCCTGAGAAAATTTACCACAATTTTAGATTCAATAGTCCTGGTGGCCAATGCCTCCATCCACTTAGAAACATATTCAACAGCTAGAAGAATAAACAAATTTCCATTTGAACTTGGAAAAGGTCCCATGAAATCAATACCTTAAACATAAAAAATTTCACAGAAAAGAACAGGTGTTTGTGGCATTTCATTTCTTCTAGAAATATTTCCTGTTCTTTGTGGGCATGGCAACAAGTCATTGGATTGACCATTCTGTTCCTGGGTTGCTAACAAATTGGGTTGGCTAATTTTTGGTGACCCTGTAGCTAATTGGGCCAACTGACTATCTGTCTAATTTTTTCTATAATTGGGCCAGTAAATCAAGCCCAACACTCTTCAAATCAAACTCAAAGTAGCCGACATATGGGCCGTTAGGACGAAATGAAGATTCAACGACCAGTTTTGACTAGCTGGTCAATCCGTGTTGCAAGGGAAGCTATGATCTGAACCATCAATTTAAAAAGGACATCCGGAGGCTGTTGCCTCAAGAAGCATGCCAACGGGTCTTTTTCTGGAGCAGATCAACCTACCGCCTCGTCAAACGTGACTGATCTACACCACCCATGAGGCCAATAAATCCAACGGCTTGCATGTAACTCCACACATCGACTGTCATGCCCATTTGAAGCCGTTGATCGCAAACTCCATCCAATAATCATCCGCACTCTCCTCACCTTGAGAAGCACTCCATTGTTTAAAGCAAATCTGACCGTTTATCTCCCATCTTCATTAACGCTTAGGATTGATTCAACAACTCGAGTAACAAAAATTTAAAACGGACCGTCAGATCTACTCCTCTTAAACGGTCAAGATTAAAATCGGAAAAATATAAATATCCTACACACAAGTAAAAACACACAACATTAACATTTCCAACTTTGATTTCTCTCACTCATCTCTCGATCTGCACTCATCTCTTTTGAGTGTTTAACATAGATCTCTCCGTTTTTTGCTTCATCTTCACTTGATTAACCAGAGAATATTCAGCTTAAAATTGATTGGATTCTTAAAAACTCAACAAACTCATCTGAGTTTATTAGTTCTAAGTTTATCTCGACCTCAAACCGTTCTTTAAAACGATTCTCTGGTTTGTTACTCAAAACTGCAATTTTTGTGACTATAATTATTTTTCTTTTTCAAATTCGTTCAATCTGTCTTCAAAACTGCATCATCCATACATTATCTCAACAGGGACATAGTCTTAGATCTCAAGCCTATAATTGCAGATCTGCTACTATATCCTTTTCCATTCGGTAGATTAGCTTTGATTCTATTATTTAGGGCAACTGTTTTTAGCCCAAATTTCAATTACTACATTGTATCACTTGTACTATTAGCCGAGAAAATTCTTTGAATCAAATAAAGGCTATAGGGGCTACCAATTTTGGAGCTCAATGTGAAGTACGGAGATTAACTCTCCCGAACCACGGGCATTCCATCTTATCCCTTACTATTTTCTTTATATTCTGCATATATATTCTTTTGTTGATTATTTGCTAATTAACATACTTAGTGTATAGCTAATAAGATCGGGCAAGTCGAATCCTAGAACTTCTCTGGGTAGTATGTATGAGTTCGTATAAGGGATTCACGTAGCGCTTGCAAAATCAATTAAAGAAGTAGATGTTGGCATGCAATTGCTTGCTGTTATTTCATGATAGTTGTGCCTTTTTATGTTTTTTGATGTTGGGGGAATATTTCAGACTCTGTGAAAGCGGAAATAACAAAATAAGGAAACAACACAAGATTTACATGGTTCATTCTGAAAGCCTACATCCATGGGAAAAGAGGAGAATCAATCCACTAAGAAAAATATTCTCGTGATACAATAGAGACATAAAGAATAACTAGAAGATACTGATAAAATCTCTCAAATCCCGCATACACAGAGAGCCACATCCCAAACCTAACATCTCTCTATTTTCTATCACCCAGTCACTCCCCTTTTTGACTCTCTCTTGTCAACACTAATAGTTTAAAGATCTCATATTTATAGGCATGAATTATAATACTATTACAATTCTTATAAGGAATATTAATTCAAACCAAACACTAGGAATTTAATATTAGGCAAGTTCCTAACAATCACACCCTTTACTTGAATACTCTCGTATGACGAACAAACTTTATTTATTCTCCAATCACCCCTCAGAGGTAGCTCCACAGTGTACATCACTCAAGCTCATTTTGAACTTGCCAAAAAGAAGAGGACATCACGTCATAATCATGTGACCAACAGGTTTCACATCAGTAGAAGTACTCGCACTTCTCTGACCTTACAGAAACTCTTTGTATTTGCTCAAAACACGATCATGGTCTCCAACACAGACAAATACTTCTCACTAAGAGAACATCTCTTCTTCAATTCATCCACACCACTTTCACTCTTACAACTAGAGTGAATCATCAACCTTGGAACACTAGCCGACACTCCAAGCTACCATTAACAAGCTATCAAAAGTTCTCAAGCTATCACAGTACACAAGCTTCCACGAGCATTCCCTTGCTCCAAAGCTTCCAAACTTTCACGACTTATCAACAATTATTGTTTCAAGCTACTTAAACTTTTATTCCAAGCTTTTACTGACTTCTTGTCTAGATTCAATTTTTCAGTTCTTCAAGATCATATCCGTTAACCGATATGTCAAAATTGCCTTCATCTTTACTCAGCCACTCGCAAACTTCACACAAACAACAAAGGTTATCTCGCCATACCAACCAGAAGATAAACCAAGTAGCTAACAGCGTTCTCTAAGATATCCCAATTATAACTCCAAGTAAACAGGGGCATCACAACATACTTGAACACACAAATTACCAAAAACTGCTTCAAAATTCAGCCAATTGAAAAATCAGGAAATTTGTCCAACAAAACCCCTAAAACCCATGCACGGTTTTGTGCACAATTTGCCTCATAAACTGAATAACCGATCACCATACCGTATGTATTCTCTTTGCCGTTCCATGGGATTTCCAACGGTATTAAAATTGTTGCAATTGGAGTTGTAAAACTCCGGCAATCGTTGGTCAAAAGTTGGCTGCTTCCAAATTTTGCGAACAACAGCATTTTTATCGAATCTAATGAAATCGGGACCATGAACACACATAACAATGAAACCATAGGACTTTTGTTCTCTCTCAATGGGCTTTCAAACATCACCAAGATCATCACGATTGGGTTCCTCAATCTTCTGAAATCAGCGGTCAAAGAAGCGACAACTCTGGTCAACGCGGGAGATTTGCTCAAAAATCTTTCCTTTTTCTTTTTTTTTAACAAATCTTGTGCCCAAAACATTACAAATCTCTCATCCTAAATCATCACGATCTCAATTTCATTACAAAATGTAAAACACAACCCAGATCTCACAACCTGGCTCCGATACCACTTGTTGGGGGAATATTTTCAGACTTGTGAAAGCGAAAATAATAAAATAAGGCAACAACACAAGATTTACATGTTTCGGCCTAAAGCCTACATCCATGGGAGAAGATGAGAATCAATCCATTAAAAAAATAACATTCTCTTGATACAACGGAGACACAGAGAATAACTAGAAGATATTGAGAAAATTTCTTAAGTTCCGCATACACAGAGAACCACATCCCAAGCCTCACATCTCTCTATTTTTTTACCTCACCAACTCTCTCTCATTTTCGCCTATCTCTTCTCAACCCTAATAGTTAAGAGATCTCATATTTGTAGGCATGAATTCTAATACTATTAGAATTCTTACAAGGAATATTAATTTAAATCAAATACTAGAAATTTAATATTAGAAAAATTCCTAACGACTTGCAATGCCTTGAATTTTAACTAAACCGAATTCTCTTCTCCTCCTTTGTTGTTGTGCATCAGTATGTGAAATAGAGTTGGAGAGAACTTGCGATTAAAGAATGTAATGAAATGGATAAAATATTTCAATTTTGCAGTTGTAGAGAACTTGCGATTGAAGAGTATGGTGAAATGTATGAAATGTTTCAATTTTGCATTTACATGAATAGGCGAAATGCATATTTTGAATTTAAATTTTGTAATATTTCAAAATTGTTCTGCAGATGAAAAATCTTTTCCTCTCGGCAAATTATGTTTTGTTCTTTGAAAAAGTTGTTTAACCAGCAAGCGCTTACGAGTAATTGATTTTCATGTATTCACCTACTGACAGTGTTGAAACCATTTTTTTAATGTTTAGATGTGTGATATGTGTGTTCAGAAATATGAAATCATTGGTAGCAATTGGCTACATGTTGTGGCATATGCACGAGCTATGAATTGCATTTTAGAATAAAGGCTTGCTTTGTTGCGACGGAGAAATGTTTATGTGAATTCGCTATTGTTATTTTGTTAGTTAAGCAAAATTTATTGATGGTTATTAACCTGAAAGTCCAAAGTTCTAACATATCCTACTTCAAATTAAAAATTAATTATAATTATCGAGTGAGGTGATTGGTTCCTTTATCCAATCACATATCAAATAAAAATGGCACCATGTATTTGGATTTAAACCATCTTCGTCATGTAACTTGTGCCCTGCTCAATATCTATATTATGGGAAAATAATATCGGCTTTAAAATACATTTGATTTATGGCCCCCCAAATCAGCCCAAATAAAGCACACCATGGTACTTTCCAAAACTCTCGATCTATACATGTTGGCTTCTTGAGCATATAGGTGTGTAACAATGGTGGATTAGGCAATTCTGTTGCTAACCAACCATCTACTAACTCCCAGACTTTTCTTGTGAATCTGCAGTCCTCAAAGATGCATGCCTCTGATTACTGTATTTGTGTGCAAATGTACAATATGTCGGTTGGGTACTTCCAATCATCCCTCGATGCTTCAAGTTCTCCTTTGTTGGTCGTGATATTTGTCTCTTTCTCCATAGGAATATGGACACCTTTGCAGTATGTATTTGCCCCATTCTTCATTCAATTCCTCCAACATTTGTTGATCATGTTGCGGTGGATTTTATGGGTTAATGAAGTTGTATGCCTCCTACACGCTAAATTCACCGCTGTCATTAGGTTGCCATATCCAATTGTCTTCATTTTGTTCTTACAATACATAGTTAGATATAAGCATATTGATTTTATCCACTTCTTTCTCGTCCTACACCAACAACTTCCTTCTTCAATCCCACATACCTTTCCATTCCCCTCCCTCTATTATTTACCATTACTTCTCTACATCTCTCTATTATATATAGTCTCTCAAAATTTTCAGCTAATGCCCTCTCCCCTGTCCACCTCTCTTCATAAAACCTTGTTGTGCACCCATTTCTCATCACCTTCACCACAGTAGTTTTAACCACTCTTTCTCACATACCATCTTCATATCTAACCATCATTGAGACCAAGTGTTTAACCCAAAACATGCGTCCTACCCAATGGTCTTCCCCTTCTCTGCTCACTTTCATTATTTCCTCTTATCTCTATTACATTTAACCCTCCTCTAACTCAATATTTGGAAGCTAACACTCTACTCCACAACTCTCCCTTCTGCCTCAATATGCTTTCATCCCACTTTCTCAACAATGTCTAATTCATCTAATTTAGCCCTCTAATACCCAGACCCGCCTTCCTTTTTAAGAGGTTGACATATCTTTTTCCAAATTGGTTGAGGTCCCCACTCTACTCCATATTTGGAAGCTATTTTTCTATTTTTGTTGAGGTCCCACCCCATAAAGAAGTTTTTAGATAAAGGCTAACTTATTTAGGACGGATTTAGGTGCCCAGTAGAATGACAATTAGTAAATTGGAAGAGTGGACAATACTGAGTTAATCAGATTCAGACAAATCCCAAATGGACAAGTTTTTATTCTCCCACTTTCCTAATTTCCTTTCAAATCTTTCTATGACATACTTCTAGGTGTTTTCTTTTTCTGGTTAGCCCGTACTTGGAGGCCTAGATATGTGGAAGGAATGCTTCCCAACTCACAGTGCATGAAATTAGCCATTGGCTGCAATTCTTTAGGGTTCACAATTAGTCTCATAAGGCTAAATTTTCTAAAATTTACCTTTAATCCAGATGCCATCTCGAAGTTTCTTGAGTTTGCTTTAAATCTTCTCATGTTCTTTCATGAAGCTTTCCCACACAGAATCGTGTCATCAGCGAATTATAGGTAAGAAACTGTCTGATTGTTCTGACCGAGGTGCAGAGGATCCCGTAGGCTTCCTGTACAAGACTTCTGGATCATAGTTGACCAAATGCATTTCCTTTTAAGCCATAAATTCCATCTCCTGATCAAATTCCTGGTTTTGATTTCTCCCCATCATATGAGGTGTAGTTTTTTTCACTATCACATGATAGTTCATTGAAATCCATTTTCTTTGCTTCTTTCATCCTTCAAACACTTCCAGTATTCTCACCTCAAATCTTTCCACTTCAAGATTTTTTTTGATTAAGCCAAAAATTCATTAATGATTAAAGTATGTACAACTTTCTTACTAGGGGTATGAGTTACAGAATAAGAGACCAAAAAAAAAAAAAAAGGTACAAGAAAGTACTAATGATGTGGTACATGGTTCCAACGTAGAGTAGTGAAAAAGGAATGCAATGGAGGTGAGAAAAAGTGATCACTTGACTCTCAGCTATACAGGCTACCATATAATGAATACAGGAATCATTACCTTGCTAAAGACCCAACTTTGCCAGTATATCTTATTGCGTCAAGGTCAAGAGATTCCTGCAATATTGCTTTACGCAAATACTTAGAGGATGTTGCAGCATTGATCTTCTAACCTTCAGTTATGCAGGCCGCCAACTGGCTACAGGTGTCTTTATTGTAGTAGTTAATGAAACTGAGTGTATTTACCTTATATCATCGTAGCCACGTGATTTTTGTCACCTCCCTTGCTCCCCTTCCTGCAATATAGACCTATCAGACCATGCTCTGATCACGCCTTTTAAACTTGCACAAGAGCCCCTTTAGTATCTACTAGCCCCGACTCATAAGCTGCAACCTTCCACTCATGATAATAGTCTGAATGACCTGTGAGGAGCAGCCTGATGGCTGGGGAAATAAGTTGGTAAGGAGGTGAAGCATCTGTAGAGGATTGGATCAACTTCATAACCTATACCACCATGAAATAAAAGAATAATTACACAAGCATAAATAAAGGAGTGTGAAGGCAAGGATGCACTCGCCCAGTGTCTCAAGTGGATCCTCCTCATCTTAAGTGGTATGCTGTAGAACTCATTTATTATAATATGGCACCTTTCCAAACCTGTACCACCATGAAGAGAAAAGACAATTACATCTCAATAAAAATAGTTTGAGGTTGGGAAGGCATGTCTAGTTTGTTGTCTCATGAGCCAAGAGACATGATGTGACATAATTTCCCACTACATAGGAAAGAATAGGTCACACCTAATCAGGTTAATGACCTAAACCATCAAGACATGGGAAGATGTTTATCTGCCAATCAAAAATTGATGGGAGATGAATCTTGTATCCTCTATAACTCCATCCAACATTTACCTCCTTCAATTTTCATACCAGAGGGACCTATAAGGATGGAAAAGAATCCTAAGTTGCTGCAGTTGGGGCTACTGCAATCAAAAGAAGGAATTTTTAGTCATCAGTAAAACATCAGTAGAAGGAAACGCCTATGTTGTGTATGTAGCTCTGTCTTGCTCTTGTTCATTCTTTTTTGTTAGGATAAGTCAAATTTCATTAAATAAAAACAAATATATACAAGGAATAGGAAAAAATACAATCACCACTCTTGCCCCTAACCAGTCAATACTATATACATCTTTGGAATTGATTTGAAACCCTTGTCTTCTCATCATACTCCCCATTAGGTATAACTAATGGTGATCTGGTACACGACTCACATATTTTCACTTCTTGATAATCATATGAGCATTAATCCTTAGTCTTGCTGCAATCTAAATCAAGATATGCGCTACCCCTATATATAATTTTCTTAGGGTCAATTCATGCACTTTAATCATCATGCCAAACCTGCCTCCAATTGTTTTCAATACTTCCACCGTCCACATATCTATACATAGTCCATTAATCTTTAAACAGACTTGTCTAGTTGTGATCACCCTAAGAATTTCCAACGATGTCAAGTCAAATAGCCATTGCTTGATCAATTCTTTATCCGTATCTAGTAGTGTTTTCAGTTCTTTCTTATCTTCATCCCACAACAATACTCTCCCAATTTCCAATGAACTGATTTTAATCTTATGACATCCTCGTTTTCTCAATTCCCATTCAGCTCCTGCAACCCTTCTTGATCAAACAAGATTCCAAACCCTTCTGTGTTTAATACAATCAAGGTTAGTATGGTTTCTCTTGAATTCCAATGTAGCCAACTCCAACCTATCATAAGATTCCTTGCCACCGTATGCTTGTTTCATATGACTGACCACTTCTGCAAAGCTCTTTTCCACCCTGAAAACTGATTTTTTTTTTTTTATCACATATATCTGAATTTTTGTTTCGGTAACCACTAGTTTTCTCATCTTTTCATTCAATTTCCCAAATCGGGTTACATTCACTCGTAGCTTATACGTGCCAATCAATATTTTATTTGTCTTGTTCAACATTATCTCATCACTCTTATCTTTAATACACTGAACAAACCCAAAAGGATAACCTGATTTTGAGAATTTTTGTTAAACATAAATGTCGGTGACCTTTCCTTGCTTATTGAAAACGATGTTTCGAGCCCCTTCTCCCCAATCATTCAGGAAGCTTATACGATAGAAGGATGTCTCCTTTGCTCATTTGGTAGATTCATACACCACCACCACCACCACCCTGCACAAATCACCCCAATATTGTCCATTCTCTGCCTCTTTTATACTCGTCATTGTCGGGTCATGGTTCTTAGGTTAGTTTTTCACGTTTTGGGTTTGGTAATTGTTTTTGGTTTTGCGTACCTGTATTTCCGATCTAAACTTGGCGGAAGAGAGGTGGTGGAGGGATTTGTGGTCGCTCGGACATCGGGTTGAAAGGTAGGAAAGGGTTTACGTGCTTTTGGGTTATGGCTGGATTCTGGTGAAATACGCCCCTCTCCAGAGCATATCCGGGACCGGAGCGGCTTGGGGAACTAATTGGCTAAGACATGTACAGGATTTGGGTTTGGTTCTAAGGCTGAAATTGGGGAAATTTTTGGTATATTATTCTCTGCTACTGTGTGCCACGGATAAAACCAGGGTGGTGTAGGGTGGGTCGTCTCGATAGATTTTAGCATTCTTATGTGAATTCCGTGCTGTTATGCATATGTACGAGATAAATTGAGATAGGATTATAGGAAGTTTAGTGGAAATTAAGTGGGTGAGGAGTTGAGGGAAATTAATCACAACAATGGGTCATAAATATTTAGTAAAGGCCCAATTGTTTGGTAAAGGAACGGATAAGTTTCAGCCCGAAGAGATTCTAACCAAGGTTGAAGGGTTGCGATCTCAATAACTTGTGGAAAACCTATCCAATTCCTAAGGTCTATTCTATATAAGAGACGAGACACAGTTATTAATGAGGAAAAAAGAGAAAAGCAAGACGCTGGACTAGAGAATCAATCAAAGCTGGATTCGTGAGTATAATCCCTGGAGCCTACAGGGGAAAGGGTGAACGTGTGTTAGATTAAAGGATTTCTTGTCCTTTATGTTTGAATCTGTGATATTCAATGTGCACGTGCGATTCATGCCTATTTAAAGTTTATGTGCAAGATTGCATTAGGAATCTAGGAGATTTATGTTGAAATTCCTCTGCATGTTAAACTAACAGGTCAATTATTCGTATAATATTATATGAGAAATGTTTAGGTGTGAGATCGATGCGTGTTAACGGAAATATATGATTATGCTCTTAGTTTGGGAATTTTCCGTAAGTGAAATACGAACAGGTATGGAGTTATAGTAGCATGGTTACTACTGTATAAATTGAATTGTGAAAGAGAAGTTGAGTACTAAATTGCATGAAAAAAATGGTATTATGACCGTATGTAAAAGTCCATGTATGTATGTCCATACTGTTATGTAGATTACATAGATTTACGCACCGAAGCGTGTGCAATGCATGCATTGTTTTGAATTGTGGCATACGTACGGATATGCCAATTTGGGAGTGAATAAGGTGGCAAGGGATGAAAACGATAACGAAATGAAATGAATCCGGAAAGCAATTAAGCGGAGATGCAATCATAGAATAAGTGACAGTCAATCAACTAACTGCCCTAGAGACCATGTGACGAATTCATCCAGTATCAATTCTGTTGTGTCACAAAGAGTCATTGACTGTGAAGAGACAACTCAATAATGCAAATGATATTTAGAGAATACACACTTGAATATTGTAGTAAAAACAAAAAAACCAACTTTTTTTTGTAGGTAATTATTTGTTTGAATAAAAATGACAAATGGTCTGACAGTATAATAAAATAAAATCAGCTTGGGGCCCTCTGCTCACAACATGTAAGCAAAGGGGATTGGGGCCCTCTGCTCACAACATGTAAGCCGAAATTTTTGTTTGCTTGGCAATACTCTTTGCTTCCCTTTTGCTTATTTCTATTTTTTCGATGTGAATGTCATGTCTATGTAGTAATCGACTGTTTACATAAGTTTTTCTTGTTCTTTCTCCGCATTTTCTAGATCTTTTTTTTCCTTGTGATTTTTCTGTGTTTGGACCTTTGGGCTATGGTGGTCCATACCTTCATACTTGTGCCTAAAGCTTCCCATCCGGCCCACCTGGATGACAATACCCACTACACTTTCAAAATGACTTGCTTCTACACTATCAGCCGACTTCAGCCCATTTAATTCCAGGTCCATTCCCTCATTTAACATATTTTGCTCCAGGGCTAAAATGTATCACCCAATTTTGTCCTATTAGATCATGGGCCATTTCGAGATCCAGTAGAGGGTTTCCAAAGTCCTTAAGTGTCATCCCAAATACTGTCCTCAGATCAAGATGCAGAAAATCTGACTGACAGTTGACTCCACCTGCTTGCCCATCATTGATTGGTCCATCTCCGCCTTGTGAACTATGTTCAAAACCATGTCAGCCCCCAAATTCGAGGATTCGTCCCCAATGATCCCCGCCCATTTTGATAGGGCTTTTGTTCGCCGATCCATCATTATTTTTCGGTGGAACCGCTGTCGCTTTCCAACCTTCCTTCGGCTTTTTGGTCGGAAGGTCTTGCTTTTCTAGATTTTCATTGTTTAGGGTTCGCCCTTCCGCTTTTGAGGGAGCCCGAGGGCCGATTTTTCTCTGCAAGACTTTTCATCCAGAACACGTGACTTCTTCGACCACCTCTAAGCCCCCATTCGTTCGTTCTAGCAGGCGCTGCCCAACTGTTCCATAAGAGACTTCATTGCTATTGCTCCCTTTTGCGACCCCAACCACAGCTGTATTCCTTAGTTCTGACTCTGACCGCCGTGCGATTTCCTCTTCAACTTACAGAATAAGGGTTATCCCTACTTCCACTTCTAACTTTGTGGAGATACGGTCCACAAAGTCAATCACCACCAGAGCCCGTCCGGTCAGGAGATTCGTACGATTTGTGGTCTTGTTTTCCACTTTTACACATTTTGCCATTGAGTTTGCTACCGTTGTGAAGAAGTGCTCATCCCAATAGCATAACGGAGTGCCATAAATGAGGATCCATACCGCACAACTGCACTCTCTGTTTGAGAAGCCGTCCTTGAGATTCCTTATTCCAGCGCTAGCCCAAACGACTTTTGATCCCTGTGAACTTCCTTACCATCTAACGGAACAGTTTTTATCCCTGTGAATCCTGCTTCCTGGACCATTTTTTTTATCTTGTTCCAGAGCCGCTGATAGCCTCAATTCACCAACGAGATAATCCCTAGGCCAGGTAGACTCTTCTTGCAGCGATTTATACTGCATTTTTGGTTTTGTTGGCCATAGATGATGGAGTCATCAGCTGCATATTTCCGCCCACTATCCAACTTCTCTGGCAATGAGGATAGCCTTGTTTAAGAGGTCTTGCTCTCTTCCTATAAGCTCCAAACATGAGGCCGTTTAGTGTATCCTCAAACAGGAAAGCCCTTTTTGACTTCAAGGAGCTTTGGTATGTGAACATCGTGTACGATGCCAATAACCTCATTTTCCATCTTTGTCCATATGTCGGAAAAGTTGGAGATGCGGTAGGAAATATTCTCTTTCCTCAGCCTGGTGATGCAATTGTTCAAAGGCTTATTCTTTTGTTGATGTTTTGGCACCCGTTGAGCCTTGTGCTTTCCTCAGACAGCTTGTAGTCACCCATTTTTCCCCGTCCGGAGTGACACCAGCAGGTTGACAATTTTTTTTTAACTTAACTAAAAACACACACACAAGTAAATATAAGGTAAAACACATGCTCAAATAACAACACACAAGTGCAAATAACCCTCCCCAAACCTAACTAGCACTTGCAAATCAATATTTATAAAGAAGGGCAAAATACAACAATACAACAACAAAAAAAATAGCAAGAGAAGTTCAAAGTAAAAACGAAAAGTAACAATGGTCCTTAAGTGAGTACGTGCTTCAAGCATCTAGAGGTGGTGGTGGTTGAATTTGGCGCAAATAGCAAATTGGTCTCTCAACTCACCAACATCAGCTCAGAATGCTATATACTCATCTCCAAACCTGTTAGAATTGAACAACACACATACGATCAAAGATAAGTGCATAAATGAAATAAAAACTCAGATTTACGTACTTCACCTAAATCGGCTACTTCCATAGCAAATAGGATTCTTTATTCACTGTAACACTTTCGAATCTATAGTATAATAGGAACAAGAGTATTAATAGGGTTCTGCAAAATTATGTAACTGCCCCTCTATTAATGGAACACGTCCTCCACTAGTCTCTCCAAAATTTAGGTTGGGGGCTTTGAACTAGATCTTATCAAACTCTATACACCAACAAACTCCTACTGGAGATTGATCAATCAACCAATAAACTATGATCTTCTTTTCAAATATACTCTTCATAATTTCCTAGTCGTATCATCTCTCATATCACTGCAGGAGACAAACTGAGTCTTTGCACAACCCCAGTTTCCCAGCATCAACACCTTTAATCAACATGTCTGTTGGATTTTTTTCACCATCAATATTTTTCAAACATATCTCACCTTTTTGGTTATGTAGGCACAATGAGAGCTGATATTAGATGGGAAAAGTTACAAATGGCTCTTAGGACTGCAGGTATCTGAACAGCATAGCCAGTCCAATGTATTCAACTAAGATCCTACTGTGGGAGGGTGAAGTTCATGACCTTGGTACCTTGCTAAAAACTGACCCAGAGTGGCTGTTAACCATGCTGAGTGATGCACACTTATGGTCACATGATAATACACCTCCTACCTGTCTTAGATGGATTAGGATATTTGGCCTGCCAATACAGTTCTGGAATGAAAGGATCTTGATGCAGATTTGTGAGCAAGTTGGCACTTGTGTCAAGATTGATGAATGTACTCCCACCAATCGCTTCCTTGAGGCCGCCCAAATACTGATCCAAACGGAATGGGGATCTAAGATACCATTTGAGAGTAGAATGACTGTTGATGGTAATGCGTTAAAACTTTATATCATGGAGCTAAACCCTGAAATATTCTCCCAAAGATCATGGTATGACCTAACAGTTACAGAGTCAAACTCTAGTTCCCGTCACTCATCTGATGACTGCTCATCAGCAGATTCAGAAGCCTCCCTCCCTGTGAAGTGAACACACATGAACAAATCATGATACTCTATGAGGAACTGAAGGATAAGAGAGACTCAATCAGCCAAAGGGAGCCAAATCATAGAATGGATGGGAATGATGAACTGGACACTCCCCATACTAACCACTGGGTTCCACAGAAACTCCACTGGTAGCCTGAACCACCGAGTAAGTTAACACCTCCATTACCCCAAAGGATCACTATGCCACGGATTCAAGCAGCCTAAACACCAAAAAGGATTCACATAGCTAAGACTACTGATGATCATGAGCCTAGACCAGAAAGCAGTGTGAAGAATGCACACGTAGTGTGCTAGACTACTGACCCAACCATGTTACTAGACCAGTACGATGAACCTCAAATTCTCAATATCACATGTTCTGCATTGTCTCAACTACATGCCACTATATCTGAAACAGTAGGCCAACCACTATCAGTTAGTAGAAACACCCTCTGTGACTGACTTCCCCCATTCTTGAAGTGACAACCACAACCTCTTGCCAGATGGCCATCAGTAGAGAAAGACCGAAAAATCAAAACCAAACAAGGAAGACAAGAGGGACAAAGAACAACCAACAAATCTTAAAGTACTGGGTTGATCAATTATCCCCAACACGGGACCCAAACCACTCTATAGGCCAGACAAATTTAGCTGGCTGAGATCTACCAAGAGGGTGCCTCAGTGATGAAACTGACTCCATAATGGCAGATGGCAAAAACATGGGGCTCTCCTATGGAGATAATTTGGCCGAGGTTCTTCACAGACTTGTGAAAAATGAATAACCAGCTGCACAAATCTAGAAGATTAGCTACACCCGATAGCAACAAGAAGAGAGGTCATTTGTTGTCACTGAAAGTTATAACATATAATGCAAGACGCTTATGTAGCCTAGGGAGGAAAAGAAGAATCAGAGAACTCATAGCAGCGAAAAGATTTCATCAGCCAGCAAGAAACAAAGCTAGATGTGGTCACCAAAAAGGTATGTAGTTTCTTATGGTCTGATAAAAATTTTGATTGGGCTTTTCTTGGCTCTGCAGGGAAATCTGGAGGGATCTTGTGTATATGGAATGTTAACAGTTTCAAGAAGCAAGGCCTCTTTTCAGCTGATAGCACATTGGGGATCTGCGGACCATGGCAGCAATTGGATATCATCTCAAATATATTGAATATCTATGGCCCTAATGAGTTATCTGCTAAGATGAGTTAGTGGTAGGAAATCAAGATTTTGTACTCAAGAAAAGAAGATCAGACGTGGTGCTTAATGGGGGATTTCAATGCCATCCTGAACCCATGATAAAGGAGGGAACAACTCATAGACCAAACCAACAAAAGCTATTTCAGTTTCAGTCCTTTGTATTAGACTTGCAGCTCACTAATCTCCCCCTAGCCAATAGAAAATTTACTTGGTACCTCAAATCCCTAAAGGCCATGAGTAGATTAGAAAGATTCCTTGTGAATGATACATGGATGGGAGATAATCAAACTTGGAGTCAGATTGCTTTACAGAGGGAAGATTTTGATCACTGCCCCATCTACATCTGCTCTGAAGTTCTAAACTGGGGATCAAAGCCTCTAAGGGTACTGGACTCATGGATGGAAGATAAGCAGTACATAAACATGATTAACCAAGTATGTAATAGCACCTGCCCCTAAGGGTATGCATGCTACAAAATTCAAGTAAAGCTGAAAGCTCCTAAAGCTAGCATCAAGGAGTGGAACAAAAATAACCATAGCATTCTGTCAGCCCGGAAGAATGATGGAAGCTTGATCCAATACATTAGATGAAATAGTTCTTCAAGATGCTAGACAGCTAAGAGAGGAGCTAGCCAAGGTCACTACATCCCTAGATACCTCATGTTATTAGAAATCTAGAACCAGGTGGCTCAATAAGGGGACTGCAACAGTGCTTATTTCCACCGTGACTTTTTTATGGAGCATGTTGTTTATATTCCTTGTGAGTTTGCACAGTTGTTCCTGAAGGTTGAGAATGCTCAGCTGTTAACACTCAGATATATGTGGCTCCGCAGTCTCTACCTCAATCATTATATCTAACAGCTGTTTCACCATTACCTTTCTTGCATCTAGAGGATCTCTTGGGGCTCCCATGTTCCAGACATTGATACCAGATCTCATGGCCTTGATTTTCTCCTAAATTCTAAAGATGGCATAGCCAATTGGCCATATGGAATACCACGTCTTTTTGACCATCAAATTGAAGACCTTATCCTCCATCCAGATATCTAAGACTCTTATGGGTTTAGGGTATCAAAGACTAATGCAACCGGACAATGATCCAAGTTATCCTCGTCAAGGCTCTTTTGTGTCCATGTTGTGTCATGGACTAACCAATGATCATTCACAATGAAGGGGTTCAATCTGCTCATAGATTTTAGGGACTTAAGATACCAGGTGAATTTCCTACTTTCCATCCTCAAGTCATGCAGGGACATATCATGAATAAAGTCCTTGAAAACAGTAATCTAATGGGAGCAAGATTGGTTAGAAATACCTCTCCTCTCATTTGGAGCTAGTACGGTGTTGAAATCCCCGATTCAACAACATTTATCCGCTTCTTTTCCATTATACATGTTCCTGATTTCCCTCCACTACTATAGTTTAGCTTCAAAGTCACCCGGACGATAGATGTTCAGCATATGAGGTGCATAACTATCTCCATGCAAAATCCTAGTCACCCCTAATACTCAATCACCGGAGACGATATACTATCTTTGAAACTTGTTCTTATTCCAAAACATAAGAGTCCACCTGATTGCCTCTTAGCTCCTTGATAAATCCAATCAAAATCCCCATCATACCATAAGAAACCACCGAGCTCCTTCCCAATCTGGCTCATGTTAGTCTCTTCTAAGCTAACAATATTTTCTCTCTGTATTCTAATTAAATCTTTGACTCTCTACCTTCTACCTTTGCCACAAAGGTCTCTGACATTGTCATCCGTAAAACTTTTCTTCTTTCCCAAACTCAGCACTGCCTCTGAGATTTCTCTCAGTTGCCATCCGATTATTATGTGTCAATTGGATAATATTTTCCGTGGTTTCCTGGATATTTGGGGCAAAGATCAATCCTAAATCTCTGCCTACAACTAGAATATGATCAACTTCTTCATCCACCGGGGCCAAAGAAGGGGCAACCAAATCTGAGGGTGAAGTATGCTTATCTGATAACTTACCAATCCAATATTCCAAAGTTGATAAATTTTCAATCTTTCAGCATCATGATCGCTTGTCGTTTGTCTCCTTGTCTTTGGTTCTGCCCCTTATTTTTAACTATAACCTTTTTAGGGGTAGTATGCAACTCCTTTGAAGTTTTGGGGAAACTCAGCGGTGGATACCCCCTATCATCCAATATAGGAGTCACTGTTAGATCAGATATACATTCAGTTGTATCCTGCCTGATCACTTCAATAACTTTAGCCTGGAAGGCTAGAGATAGAATGTAAGATAGAGGAGTTTCTTTACAGAGTTCAATATTCGGGGACAATTGAGTATCAAGGCATGTAAGATCTATCCCAACATAGGGTCACTGTCCTGATATCTTATTATAGGGTCATTGTCCTGATCTCCTATTATAGGGTCACTGTCCTACTCATATGTTATAGGGTCACCCTGGGATGGCATAGGGGTGGGGTATGAGGATCCACCAATAACACTTGTGTTTATCACTAGCATAGCCAGTTGCTTACTCGGCCAAAAATCCAACTTTTTTGGGATCCATGCATCAGAGGCTGAGGTGTTTGCCTTTCCCTGCACATCTTTCTCACAGCTATCCTCACTTAATTGAGGTGTATCCTTAGGTCTCACTATAAATGCTAGATGGTTATCTTGACCCTCATGTTCTGTAGGTGTAACCAGGCTATCTAGCTCATTTTTATCCATTGAGTCCATTAAAAATCCCTTCTCAAAGCTAGTGGGCTCCTCTGAGCGTCCTTCGGACATATGCCACTAGTGAACATTATGCCTTGCTTCTAACAGTTTAGCAATGAATAGGTTATGCACTATGTCATCCACTTGTATAAGTAGAGTAGATGGAATATTGCTGCTTTTGTCTACATGGATCAATAATTGTGCAACCTCCAAGCATCCTTTTTGCAAGGTGCACTTGTTCACCTGAATCATAGTGCCTAGCTTCACTGCAATGGTTTTCAGGACTAGTTTATTTCAAAGTTGTATGGGCAAGCCATACACCTTAATCCAGACCATGTGCTTAGAGGAGGGTAGCAATCCCTTCCTAAAAGACACCCCCCAAGATGCCAGCTCCTGAAACCAGTTCATCAACCAATCCCTATCTTTATCCACTAAGTTTTTCAAGTCAAGTGGATCTCACTCCCATAGTAGAACCTGACCATTTACCATGGGGCTGGCTATGACATTCAAGTAACCAGCCTTTTTTAAGACCTACCTACAAATCTCGCCACCCATCAGGAGATTTCAATGTGCCAAAATATGGAGGGTCAATAGACAGAGCATGTGCAGAAGGTTGAGCTACTGACTTACTGGTTGAAGCATCAACAACCATATTCTTACCTAGAGTCTCAATGGGGATCGTTTGTAACTTTTTTTTCAAAGGTTGTACCATGAAATGGGGGGGTACTCTGCTCTGTGGTTGGCACTTCTGATATCTTGCAATGTTTGTTTAATATAGTACGATCCAATCCATATGCTATTAATCTGGAATAGCTTCGAATCCAAATCTTGTATATGCTCGTCAAATGTAAGAAAACCAAATGGACTGTTGTATCTATTAAGTTTGCGTGCAATCGTTAGGTCCTCCCCTGTTTGTGGATGATACATTCCAGTTTATGCATTCCACGGTCAATAGGGAAGTTTGTTATGAAGAACGTTTGCTGCTTCCTCAGGCTAGGATATGTTGCATTTGTGCCCTATTGGGGTAACCGAGTCCCCAAACGCTTAAACATGCCGTCTTTGAGCAATCTCATCCCGGCTCTTTCCCAAGTTCCCCTGATTGAGTGCAAGCTCAAAAGGAGCCTTACCCACCTTGATGATAGCTCGTATTATGTATTTCACCAGGTACGAAGGGACTATCCATGGATTCATAGCTTGTGTTCATTTACGAAGGTTTGTAAGGAGGAGAAAAGGTAAGGAAAAGAACGAGAACAAGAAGGGATATGGGAAAACGGGGCACTTTGTGTCTCCCGGGCGCGAGAGGCATCCTCGGGGAGGAGGAGGGCGTAGTCCACCTCCTAGCGGTGGCTGAAAGGCATGGCAACGGGAGGGAGAGACGCGAGTTTACTGTTCATGCAAGAGGAGTGGGATGACGAGAGAAGGTTCGAGAGAATCATTGGTTCTAAATAGGCAACCTGCATAGTTGTGAGTCATGTGATCTCTTTTTCTGACCTCCCTTGCTCTCCATTCCACTACAATTCAGCTGATAGATATACCATGAGCATTATGTAGTTTTTTTCTTGTACCTTTTGCATCTTTGATTTCATTAATATATTCTTACCAATGGTAAGAAAGTTGTACTTATTTTATTCTTTAATGAATTTTGGCCCATAAAAAAAAAGGTCAGAGACTTATCTCAACATAACTGTGTTACAAAAAGTAAATGGATACCTGTCATACTGAGCTAGTGACCAACTGTATCTCGATATCATGAAGACTTGAATCCCCTACTCAATGCTACTACTTAGAATATCATTCCCGAGACACCTGATCCATTAAGTGTTCTACCTGCATTAGAACAGCCAACGAAAAGACATAAAGTTCCTGTAGTAGTAGACACAAGCTTGGAAGTTTGTGTACCAGGGGTTCATGCTGATGTAGACAATCTCCTAATTCCTCAATGCCTGTTGTGGTTGCAAATAGTTATACATCACCTGCTTCAGAGGACAAACATGACTTAGATGAAATATTATTACAAGGGAAAACCAACCAAGATTTACATCATGTTGGCTAGTCTGTGAAGAAAGATCTTGTGGAAATGGAAAAAATCCACCCCATAAGGAAGTGGTATCTTCAGGAATCAATCTAGTAGTAGACTTCCCACCTCTACTGGTACAATCTCAGGAAAAAGAGAATCAACACACCACACCACTGCCTAAGAAAAAGGCTACCAAGAAAAGCCAAGTAGGTGGGCCTAAAACAAGGAGTCAAAGTAGAAAGGAAGTGGCACTGGATACAACCAAAGATCAGGCCATATTAAATGATTATTTAGGGAATTTTCAGCACCCAATCCTCTAGTCCAAAGGAAGTTATTACAGAATGTTCAGTTTCAGACAACCACCTAAGGGCTGAGGTAGAATCTATTATGGAAATCAACTGTGTACTTGGATTAACGTATGGTTCAAATCCCGATGAAACACTTCAACAACTAGTACAAATGAATGGTCTAAATCGTAAATCACAAAAAGCTGCAACACCTGGTAGCAGCAAGAAAGGAGATGGAAAAATTTTCCTATGAAGATTTAAACATACAATGTGAGAGGCTTGTGTAACCCAGGTAGGAATTAATATCAACAGAAAAACCAGATTTCATCCGCATACAAGAAAATTAAGATGGAAATTATTGAAGCAAAATTATGCACTTATTTGTGGATTGATAATAAATTTGACTGGGTATATCAAGGATCTAGAGGACAACTTGGGGACTTCTCTGCATTTGGGACAAGGATAAATTTGACAAAAAGTCTTCTGGATGTTGATGGTTTATTGGGTGTTAATGGACACTGGTTCAAGGAGGAAATCAGCTCCCACATGCTGATTGTTCATGTTCCTTGCGACTTGGTATCAAAGAAGAAACAATGACAAGATATAAGAGACATTCATACAGGTAAAAAGATCAAAATTGGTGTTTGATGGGCGACTTCAATGTTGTTCTCAACTCAAGTGAAAGGAAAGGCACATCCATCCGCCGAAATGACCAAGAAATACCTGTCTTCAGACAGATTACTAGTGACCTAAAACTTATGAATTTACGAATGGAAAGGAGGAGATTCACACGGTACTTTAAGTTCCTCACAACCATGAGCAGATTTGACAAATTTTTATGTAATGATGTCTGATTAAACCAGGAGGCAACATGGATACAAACAGGACTCAAGAGGGAAGACTTTGATCACTGTCCCGTCAGACTGGTTTCAAACATTCAACATTGGGGGCTAAGCCTCTTAAAGTCTTGGGCTGATGGCTTGATGAAAAACGATATGTGGAAATGGTGGAAAACATCTAGAACAGCACTCACACAGAAGAGTATGCAAGCTTCAGGATTAAGTCTAAAATGCAGGCTATCAGAGCTGGTATTAGGAACTGGAATCAATCTTCCCCACGGAACCTGGAAGACAAAAGGAAAGAAATCCTAAACAAGTGCTATGAAATGGAATTGGTTGCCAAGACTGTAAGCATACAACAGAATAGTGCAACAGCTTCTAGAGCCAATCATCAAATCAGAGAGGACTATATAAGATTAAGCAGTTTGATAGTGTGGCATTCAAGAAATCTAGAGTCACTTGGATAAAGCAAGGAGATCTTAACAACTCATATTTCCATCAATGTTTAAAGAGAAATAGGAGGAAGAATGTCATCAATGGAATTTGGGATGGAAATACATGGATAGATGATCCTGTTATGGTCAAACACAGGTTTAAGCACCACTTTGAAGATAGATTCAGTGAATTTAGATGGTCAAGACCCAAAATCAGTAACATTAGCTTCATAAACATTGGACTAATGGCTCAAAGAGATCTGATCACACCTTTCACAGAAGATGAAATTCTGCGTGCTATATCACGTTGTGGTCAAAATAAAGTCCGGGTCCTGATGGATTGAATTTTAGGTTCATGAAGCAACTCTTATATCTGATGAAAGATGATATATGTCAACTATTCAGATAAATTTATATAAACAGTAAGATGGTCAGAGGAAGTAATGCAGACCACATCACATTGTAGGCAAAGAAAGACACCCCTCTAAGTTTCAATGACTTCAGACCTATTACACTTGTAGGGGCTATACCCAAGATCATCT